>SDEE01000044.1:0-142517 GCA_004126415.1 Candolleomyces aberdarensis | reverse complement strand
GGCTGGGCAGTGTGTGGGCACGGTGTGCTAAGGGGGTCTGTCTGTGTCGACGAGGAGGCAGGCCAGTGGTCCGAAGAGAACGACGTTGATCTGCTGTGCCAGTCTGGGGGGGATGAGGGACGGTCGACGGKGGNTATAAGAGGGACTCACAATGGGGGAGAAATAACCATAAGTTGTGCTTTGAGAATGGTGGGCGCGGTCAGTTGGCAAAAGCCTTGTTGTTCAGAAAATTGCCCACCCTCTTTTAGCCCATCTCGCAATTCCCACGCTCCTCTCATTCCATGACTACGCCTACAGCTCAGTTCAGGATCTCTTTGGCTTTCCTTCCCAGCTCAGCGTCCTCGCTCTTTAGCCTCCACAGACAGCTCTCGTCCTCCGTTTCTTTCATTCGAACCACCGCCGTGCCCTTGGCCGTGTCCAGTATAACCTTCAGCTCCCCTGCATAAATTACAATCAGTTCACTCCGGCCAAATTTCGGAGTCAGATAAAGTAACAAACTACTCACCCTTGAAAGGTGCTATGTCATCCGGTGCAACGCGCACCCGCACCCCATCCAGGCACTGCAGTCTTCGCAGCAGCTCTGCGCCACTCTCTTCACACCAGCCACGCGCACCCTGCCCGTCGGGAAGCTTATTCCATATCCTCTCGAATTCGTCAGATATAGACATATCTTCCACGCTGCCTTCCGTGACAAAAGGAGAGTCGAGTGATATGAGATCCGACCTTGTAGTCGTCTAACCAAAGATAAGAAAATACCTCAGACATAATTAAACCACCACCCTCGAATGAATCACGTACATCAGGATTCAGGCTTGAGCCCGCTTTCTTCAGAGATGGTTCCTCTGCTTCTCTGTTCAAGTCCAGCTTGCCAAGCGATACTGCAGCCAATGATAGGCTGGCCGCTCCAGCTACGCCCTGCGAGCTAGTCTGCCGTTCCGACCCTCTGTCCGAGGTCGCGTCAGAACGCACGCTTCCATGCGGGCTCGAAGATCGTCTTCGCCACAAGCTCGTCACGGCCTGAGGCTGATCATAGGCCGCATATCGAAGTTTATGTGATGATGCTGGAGTATCACTATAGCCCGACGTGTTTCGCTCATCTTGACTTTGCTTGGGTCGTTCTAGCGCATCTAGGAACTCGGGAAGCTACGATATTAACTGTCAGTTGCCTTCTGGTTTCAACCTGGCTAATGATGCATAACTACCGTTTGCGAACGTAGCCCTTGAACAATATCACGAAGCCTCGCACAGTCAGAAATGAACCCCAGAACTTGTGCACATCGCTAGGAGTAGGATGAGTGTGTAAAACTTGGACAGTTTAATGACGCAACAACCTTCTTAATACGCGGCCCTGCACGTTGGTTCAGAGTTTCGACAGCCTGTCTGGCAACTTCAACTGCTGCGTCGTCAAGTTCAGCGACAAGCCTAAGAATGGCTAGGAGTGATGCGTCCTGAACGACAGCTAAACACGTTTGTTAGCACATTCAAAGCGTAATCACACTCAAAGACGCACGTGTAGACGTTTTCAGGCTTGTGCAAAACGCTTTCAATATATCTGAAGGGGGCACAGATATGCTGGAAATGTATTCTACCGCCAGGGCCGACGCAATGACGAGGAACGTTTGACCAATCGACTCGATAGAGTCCACGAGATACGTCAAGAGTGTCGTCGCACAGGCAATTCTAAAATCACTTCCCGCTGCATACAAGGTTAGCTTCCTCGACATAAATAGAACTTTCAAACTTACAGGCTCGGATATGAATCAGAACATTCTCGACGGCGCCTTGAAGGACGCGAGGTTTGTCCAAAACTCCATCCATTCGACTGAGCACTTCTTTCATTCCCTGAGCATACCTTGACCCATCTTCTGAACCCAAAACCGTGATGGCGTCCAGCATCCGAGATGCGAACACATTCAGCGTTGCCAAATCGGAGCCAGCTCCAACACTATCCAGGGCCCGAGCCACGTATGCTTCCACGATCGCAGGGTCTATCCGAGTGAGTAGATTGAGTGTCTAAATTTCATAAGAAAAAAAAAGAGAACGTCAATGCGGGAACATGATGATGTAGTATGACGAAATGCTCAAACCATTTTGCGAATTGAGTCGTCTGGTGACTCCAAGAATTGCATGATTTTCTCGACTTCCCAGCCCTCCAGGACCAAGGGGCGGTCAGGGGAAGTACCAGCCCAGATGACTGGATCAATACATGTCAGACACGCGAGATACAGATACTGGTCATTAATGTCGTGCGACGCCAGGAGGTTTTGGATGCTTCCGACGCAGGAAGTTCCTTGAGCCTTTTCCGCCTCCATAAGCTTCGAGGGTGTTTGTTGAGACAGGAGGCGAAATATCCCAAGTAGCAAGACTAGGATATGGTATAGTTAGTGAGATGAAACATTGGCATTAATGTATGGGTTGCCGTACCTGGTTCGCGGGACGACGAGAACGAATTGAGCAAGTCAATTGCAAATGGTACATGCCCTTCGGAAAGCCTGAAAACTCAAGTTAGTGTAGGCTAATTCAAAAATTGGAATTTTCATACCCCATGCCCTGCAAACAATGGATAACTCTCAGAGAGATAGCAGACCTCGTCGATATGCTAACGGAGGAAAACAGCCCATTTACGACATGCCGGGCGTTTGAGAAGCTTGGGTCAGACTGCGAAACCAGTGATTAGGCTCATTACAATCCAAAACGAGAGACCGGAAAGAACATACGCTTGGCAGCTGCGCTGCAGCAATTAGGGCGCTGCCGACCACCGCCTCGTTGCGGTCTTGCAACCGTGCAACGATTGTCCCCGAGCTTTGCGACAGCAAGTCCGGGTTGAACACAGCAAGAGACCGCAGAGCGAGTACAGCTCTTCGTCTTACGTGCGGACTAAACGGGGGTAGAATCAAATACAGTCAGTCAAACGTGGTGCCAACACCACGACCTACTGACTGACTAATTGTGGGATATGAGGTCAAGGACCGCATCCTGAACAGCAGGTACGATGTCTTCATTTGCAAACGTGACTATGTTGTCAAGGGCCAGACACATGCGGCCGGGGCTGCCACTTTCGAGGTCCTTGCGAAGCGTGTTGACCATCATAAGCCGGAGCTCGTGGTGGGGAGCCATTAATTCAGCGCAAAATAAATATCCTACTTCGAGGTCAGGATTAATGAATTCAGCGGTTTTCGTGTGTGTAGTACCTATTCGTTTGTCTTCAATAGATTTCCCGGCTTCGACGAGGTTTAAGGCGTGTGCAAGTGCAAAGTCAAAGCTTCCAGGAGGCAGGAAACCGGGAGACGCGGTCGTGGAGATGTACATCAACATAACGAGGCATTCTTTGCACGCTTTCTATAAAAAACGAGTTAAAAAAACGCATTAATGGTCAATGAAGAGGCACGAACAACACTTAGAGACGATCTCGACAACCTCTCGTGGACAACCTTGGCCTCGAGAGCCAGGAACTGGTCCGCTTGGTGGACCGACTGCGCAGTTTCTACCTTGCGCACAATTGAGTAGTGGGCCCTGCTGAGAGCGCCAGACGAAGCAAAGGTCACATCCATTATACAAAACGGAGAGCAGCGCGCAGGGCAGGCAGCAGCAGCGTAAATGGACGAGGGAAAGTTGAGAACAACGCGTCGTTAGCGTATGGCCAATTTATTACGTAATGTTCATCACCCTTCTCTCCCCCGACCACTCACACATTGGCTTGCATGGCGCCAAGGACCAGTTCTGCTGCTGCTGCGACTACCCATTCGTTCAATAAGCTCCTCAATCAACCACGATACAGCTCAAAGTCTCGCGGTAATGAGATCGATGATGGAACCAAACGACTCCGGAGGATGATTCTTGTGGAGGGGATACCCTCGACGGTATGTACCCTTCCCAGCGGTACCACCTGTTGAATCGTTCTGAAATATGCTCCTGTAGGACCCGACGTTGCGACCACGGATATGGAAGATACTGCTACGCGTTAACGAAATTCCTACAGAAACCTATCTCCACTATGTCGCTCGAGGTCCTTGTGAAGTTCGCGAGAAGATCCGGAACGACACGTTCAGGTTAGCCATGGATTCTGGCAATAATCATCAAGGCTCTGGTCGTTAACTTTGCTTCTAGAACTCTTGCCACGGATAGGGGGTTCAAGGAACGTGTCAGAGAGGATATGCTTGTGAGACTGCTTGACGCCTTTGTATGGCGGAATCATGGTAAGGATATGCTGTTGAACTCACCCACTGAACTCGGCTCACCGTGATCTAGATAGAGCTGAAGATCAACTCGGGTTCAGCTACGTTCAGGGAATGAATGTTCTCGCAGCCCCCTTTCTGTACACCATGCCGTCGGAAATCGAGGCGTTCTTCTGTTTCGCCAAGTTCATTGAGGAGGCCTGCCCGTTATATGTGCAACCTACGCTGGACGGGGTGCATCGTGGACTCAAAGTATGCGGCCCTTCCTATCCTTAGCTTGCCTGTCTCATATATCTTATAGCTACTAGACCGTTGCCTCCAGTTTGTTGACCCTGAACTGTACGCTCACCTACGGTCGAAGAACCTCTCCGCCGAGATTTACGCGTTTCCGGGTGAGTACTGGGAAATATACGCGGCTATGAGTTGTTACTCACTAAGTTGCAGCTGTCCTCACGCTTTGTGCGTGTACTCCACCGTTGGACCAAGTGCTAAAGCTGTGGGACTTCCTGCTCGCCTTTGGCGTCCACCTCAACGTCCTCTGCGTCATTGCGCAATTACTCCTTATGCGTGACGATCTCATGACTTCGTCTAGGTAATTTCCTCATACCCCAAATTCATGCAGCGAAATTGATTCACTCCTTTCAGTCCTATGCGACTTCTGCGAACTTTCCCCCCGCTGGAAGCTCTTCCAGTCGTTGGAATTGCAGTTACCCTCGTAAGGGATCTCCCTGCCGATCTCTACGACGAGCTCGTTAGACATCCTTTCGAAATTCAAAATCCTCTTTGATTGGATTACGATGGACTTTATGATCATGATGCTACTCTGTTATTTACGACTATTCATGGACATTTGTGTACGTCTCTGTTCTTTAGATCTGTTTCCACCCACTCATTCTATTTGGATTATCATTATTCGCCTTGGCAAACTATTTGTGGACCCAGGATCCTTTCACCTTCGCTGAATTTGAAGCGGCACGTGATCATTTTGATTTTCAAATTGAACTTCAAATTCGCTTGTAGGCACCATGTAGCACCAGATTCTTTGCAATGAACGTCCAGAGCTCCTTTCACGCCCCCAAGACAGAACCAGTATGAAGACTACAGAAGCTGCACCATTGGAAGAGAAACTGTCGTCCCAAGCCGAAAGGCAAACACCTGACCTGGACACCCATACTCCAGTCTCGGCGAAGGGTGCGCGTCGTTGTCGCTCATAGTAGCCCTGGCTGACTTCCCTGCTCTCCTAGCTATTTTCCAGGAGTTGGGAATACTGGATCGACTTCTTACACCCATAATTCTCATTTTTATGGTTGTTGGTGTAGTCATTGGACGTTATGCCCCGCAGATCAAGGATGCTCTCGACACCATCAAGTTCAATGGTGTCTCCATTCGTGAGTGACCCAGTGAATGCTCCGATAACAACCCCAATAACGTTCCTTGGTATCCTCTCTGTCTAGCCATTGCTATCGGCCTGATTGTAATGATGTGGCCAGTGCTCACCAAGGTTGAATACGAAACGCTGCCAAAAATATTTCGTTCCAAGCAACTGTGGATTCACATGGGCATTTCACTCGTCCTGAACTGGATAATTGGGCCCCTCCTCATGCTCGGCCTTGCTTGGGCGACTCTACCTGATTTGCCCACCTACCGGGTTGGTGTAATCATGGTCGGTATCGCCCGTTGTATCGCCATGGTCATGATCTGGAACGATCTGGCGAAAGGGGACGCCAACTATTGTGCCATACTTGTGGTGCTCAACGCCATACTTCAAATTGTATTGTATTCCCCATTCGCCTTGCTCTTCATCAATGTCGTTGGGGGCGAACAAGTGGCAGGCATACACGTTTCTTACAGAGAAGTTGCGCTGTCGGTGCTTATTGTACGTCCTTCACACTTTCAACACTCGGAATTAAGGTTTAACTCCTCTCTTGGTTTACTTATCTAGTATCTCGGCATACCTCTAGGCGCGGGTGTCATAACGCGATACACGGTTTGGCGTTTAGCAGGCAAAGAATTTCTGAAGGAGAAGTTCATACCTGTATTCTCCCCTCTGGCCCTCGTTGGCCTTCTCTACACCATTCTAGTCCTCTTTGCTTATCAGGGAGATAACATCGTGGCCAATGCCCGACCAGTTTTTCGGGTCTTTGTGCCGCTCATCCTCTATTTCACACTGATGTGGACGTTGACGTTCTTCACGGTTTGGCATTTCTCCTGCCGCGAACCAGCAGAGAAACGCGTTTTCGGATACGAGATGGCTGTCGTCCAGGCCTTTACCGCTTCCAGCAACAACTTCGTAAGCATGTTTGTTTTCCTATTGAATTGATTGAAATTCATTATCAAACTGCAACATGTCAATTACTATTAGGAATTGGCCATCGCTGTCGCAATTTCGATCTATGGCGTCAATTCACACCAAGCACTCGCCGCAACCGTTGGGCCATTGATCGAAGTTCCGGTGCTGTTGGCGTTGTCTTGGGTTGCTTTATTCTTGCGCTATAAGTTGCGTTGGACCGGAGAGAGCGAGACCGGCGCGAATGCAGCCTGATAATTTCGAGTCATAGTCGTTCCGTTGCTATTACTTACAACGGTATATTACAATCATTATGATATATACCCAGTCTTACTATGTGTACATGCCCATAAAACAAGAGAGAATCCATGGATAGTAAATAAAAAGGAGAGGTCGTAACATCGTAGGATGGAAAAGAAGCAGTGCTACCGACGAGGCAAACGCTCGTCCGACTGCAAATATCGTGTGTGAGACGGTGAAGGCTGGCTACCGTTTGCCTCTCCCTCGCAGAGTTCTGTGCAGTCAAAAACGCCACCGCAGCACTCTGATTCGGGGCTGGAAGTTCGGAGCTCGTACCGTGACGACGTGTCGCCGCTGTTGGAGTAGCTGCTGGATGAGGGAGAATCCTCTCTGCGAAGCCGTTCGCGCCCTCTCGGAGGTCCAAAATCGGGGATGTGTAATGCTGGGCGAAGCATTGGAGGGGGGATTGGGGAGAGCGGTAGAGAGTGTGGGCGGTGGTGAGGGGGTGGCGGTGGAGGCGAGCCGAGGCAATCCTGTATCGGAGGTAGCTGAACACCTTTCGAAGGCCCAGCCGGGAGAGGATGTTGCTGAGCAAACTCTTGGAATTTCCCCAAAGAGGTGGTGAGAGCGGTTATATTCTGCGTCAGCTCTGCAGAAAGGTCGATCTGTGGGACGGTTAGAAAGACGGCCGACGGCTTGGCGAAATTGACTCACAGCCAGAGGGTTGAAGAGATAAGGCACTGTGAGGCTTGCACGAGCGAGTTCGAGGTCCCTTCTCAAGCGGACATTCTCCTCTTCCGCTATCCGGCACCGTTCCTCGAGCTCAGCGACATAGTGGGCCTTGCGGGCACGATAGTCGCGCTGCTGGGTGAGGGCACGGGTCGGGGGGATGGTAAGATCCTTCTTTCGGCCTCGGGTCATCGTCTGCGTCGGTATGGGAGGGGGAATGGGGCTGGAATGGAAGGGACAGTTATACTCGCAAGGAGTGAATTAGAATCCATGCTCAGATGTCACCCACTGGATGAACAAGTTTTGCTCGAAAATGGCGCAAGGTGATCTCAAGCCCCGTTTTCGGCGTTAGCCGCGGTCAATTATGTGACTGAGATTCTATCCTGCCCCGGGTGTCTGTTATCACAGCTCCGTTCTTCCCTTCACGTCGTGCTGCTGAACCTCCGAAAACAGGAAGATACTTCAACCCTCCAAGTCCAGGAATTCAATTTCATTTTGACATCCCCGCTATAGTAGCCGGTCGGCGTCCTCGAGCGTCCTTTTTCACTTGACCCACCAACTTCTTTATGTCTGCTAATGACTACGTTCCACTACCATCCAGCGCTGAGTCCGCGCTCGAGAGCGCCGGCCTTTACCGTGATGCATCCCTGGGGGACGGAGGGACAAAACGAAGTCTCCAAGAGCGCCAGTGTGTCCAAACTTGCTTACAGAAATCGGTGACGGTGTTAACCAATGAGCTCCAGTCTCTCCATGATCGCTCTTGCCGGTATGATTGGCACAGGCCTCTTCCTCTCCAGTGGCCAAGCTCTTTCCCAAGCTGGTCCTCTCGGATGTGTTTTGGGGTTTCTACTCGTGAGTACCCGAGCTGTCCCTGCGAAGCGCGTCCTGAGCTTCGTTCTTCTCCCAGATGGGGTCTGTAACCGCCGCAATATGTGAGCATGATTATTTTTTTTTTGCCTCATATGACTAATATTACCTCTGTTAGCGCTAATTTCCGCTGAAATGTCTGCCTTCAAACCCCTCGGTGGGGGTTTTGTCCGGCATGCGACATTATGGATAGATAGTAGTGCCGGCATTGTAACAGGGTAAGTTATATACGGGCATACTTCGTATCTATGCAGTGCTCTGTGCTTATCCTTATCATGAACAGATGGAATTTTTGGTATGCTATGGCAATTACTATGCCTGCTGAAGTTTCCGCTGCCGTTACTCTGCTGAACTTCTGGCACCCAACTCGGAACGTCGTCATTCCCATTGTGTATGGCGCCTTCCTACTCCACATAAGGAAGCATTGACCGTGTGGACTAGGTTGCTTTGGCTCGGTATTACTGCCGTCAATCTGGCCCCTGTCAGGTTCTATGGCGAATTTGAATTTTATTTCGCCTTCTGCAAGGTATGTGGTGCGCAACTGGCCGCACTTCCACCTGTATTGATCCGAAACTGAATTTGCCTCAAGGTTGCTTTCATTGTAGCCTTTATCATCGCAGGGTTGCTCCTGGATCTGGGTCTATTCACTGTGGAAGAACGACTTGGCTTTCGTTATTGGTCTTCTCCTTTTCCCTTATTCCGGGAATACGTGCTCCACGGCTGGACAGGACGTTTCGCGGGCTTCTGGTCTACAATGATTTCCGCAGCTTTTGCGTACGGGAATGTTCAGATTGTGGCCATCGCAGGGGCAGAAACACGAAACCCGAGAAAATCTATCCCGGCTGCGCTAAGAGCGACATTCACCCGAGTTGTGATGTTCTATGTGCTGTCTATCTTCGTCATTTCCCTCCTTATTCCGGCTGACGATCCCCGTCTGGCTCTTGGCAACGGAAGCGTCACGCAAAGCCCGTTCGTCATTGCATTTTCTCGAGCTGGCATCAAGGTCAGTTTCCCTGATCTTATGTCATGTCGACCTCACGCGCCTGTTGCTCTTGCAGGGAATTCCATCTCTATTCAATGCGGTGGTACGTAAAATCGTCGTTCTCATGTTTTGGAGCTCTGCCTGCTCACTGACACTTCCCAAAGATTTTGACATCTGCATTAAGTTCAGCTAATGCGTGTACATTCCTCGCGTCTCGGACTCTCCACGGGCTAGCCTTGGATGGAAACGCACCGCAAGCGTTCCTCTCACTGAATCGCTATCACGTTCCCTACAAAGCCGTTCTAGCCTCTTCTGCTTGGGGCGTCGTTGGCCTACTAGGCTCAATGAGGGATGGAACTGTGGCACGCATCTCCTCTTTTGAACACCACTTGATCTCATAGTTGACACACCCCACAGGTCTTCGTATGGCTTCTTTCCATCGTGACCACGGCAGGCCTGGTATCCTGGGGCATCATCTGCATTGCCTACCTCCGGTTCTTCTATGCTTTGCAACGACAGGGCATTTCTCGAGAGCGATTACCTTACGTGTCTCCCTTCCAGCCGTATCTCGCAGTACGTCCCTTTTCCATAGACGTACTCGCCAATTCACACTCGGTGTTAGTACTTTGCATTGGCTATCAATGTGCTGGTGGTTTTGACCAGCGGATGGACGTTGTTCATGCGCGATTCATTCAGCTTCTCTGGCTTCGTATATTATTATTTTAACTGGTACGTTGTAGCTTTTGCACTCCTAGGATTCCTATGTCTGACTATAAAACCAGCATTATGGTACCAGTTCTATACTGCGTCTGCAAATATCTCCGCGGGGACAGCCTAGTCCGACTGGAAGATATTGATTTCCGCACAGAACTTATGCTTATAAGCCAAGAGCATGAGGCTCAGACTCATGGCCCGCGGCGAACACGCAGAAACTAGCTACTATCGAAACATATTCATTTTAATCGTGTAGGATGATATATAGAATCGTGTTGCTCTAGGGCAAATCGGCGTTCCAAATACGCTTCAGCAAAAGGCGCAAAATCTGCTCAGGTCCTGGTGTATGCGTAACACACCACACACCATGTGCCTCCTCGACGACAGGACGTTCCTCTACCTCTACGCGCGCAGGGATCACAGTTGACTCCCAGAGGTCATCTTCACGGTGGAGTTTGTCAAGTAGTCGTTGCACCTCGGCCCTGTTGGCACCTGGGGCATAGGCAGATACATCTTCTCGCCTGTCGACGACCAGCATACCGCGGCATAGCTCTCCAGTCCTATCGGTAACGAACAGAGGGTGAGATGAAGGTATAGAAACGGAGCGAACAATAGGCAAAGCACCTTTCAATGTCAAACAGGCGCTTTCGCGCTCTCCACCCAGGAGAAAGGGAGCATCCCTCGGATATTTGGTCGTCTTGAACAGGTGGGTTGCAAATAGCACACCAAATCGCGACGATGTCGTGTAATTCCATGGCATCCTTTCCGAACTCGAGCATGATTTCTCTTGTTCTCTCGAAGAACGAGCTGGTGAAATGAGTGATGGGGGATTTGTTGAGTGAGGTGGACGGCTCCGCTGTCGAAGAAAAAAGTGGGTCTACAGCTTTCTTGTAGATCGGGAAAGGTAGTTCGTGTGGGGTAGTAATGTCCAGAGGCAAAAGTATGAATCGATCCAAAGGCAGCTCAGACTGGGACCCAGATAGCAGGAGCCGTTTGACTGCGTATGGATCAGCGAAGAAATTGACTGGGAGGAACAAACGTGAGTCTGGCCGTGTGCATTGATATACAACGCGAGAAACGACATACACTCGGCGACGGGACTCGTGTTGCCAGGGACGTCCACTGCCCCTCCCATTGACACGAATCGACCTATCGTGTCCATCATTACCTGGCGGTCCCTTTGGATAAGCAACGCCAGGTTGGTAAGTGGTCCTAAAGCAACGTAGGTAACTGATCTTCTGGGTCTTGAGCGAATGAGATCGAGAAGTTTGTCGAAACCCTTGTCATTGACCACCTTGAGACAAGCATTCTCCTCGACGAATTGGGAGAAACTTGGCTCTAAATCGAGCTCGGGGTGACGATTGGCAATGTCCCCCAAGCCATCTCTGCGTAGGAACAGTCTGTTTAATCAACCATAACCTCGGATACTTAGAGGCGTGTGCGGACCTTCCGTGGAAGTACTGGGCACTGTGAAGTTCGCCTTCGAGAGGGCCGGCGGATCCCTTTATCAGGAGGGGAGGAGTGGAGGGCTTGAAGTTGGGGAACCTATGAGCATCGTCTGGGAATAGTTCGAGGTGCTTGGCAATTGCCTGATAAGCTTTGAAGATGTTGAGGCTAGTTGGACAGCGGAATCAGACGGTGGAGGCTAGAGTAACTCTAGATCCACCCACTATGAAGCATCCAGATCAGTGTTCCCTGCAAAGATATCGGCATTTTAGGACAGCCAGCTCCCCGATGAAGCGACGGGCCTACCGAAGGAGACGACAAATGCTAGAATCTCCAATTCGGGGGACGCAAGGGCGAGCAGACTTAATGAATGCTGTCAGTTGGCTTCACCTTCACATTTCCAAGAAATCAAAGTACATTGCCACTATGTCATCGACTCCGGGATCGGTGTCGACTGGGATAAGCAGTCAAACAACCTCTCCTTTGCGCAGACGCCTGCAGGACTCACTGATCACTGGAATCCTCTTTTCAGCCATGGGCATGTATGTGGGATGGTGCTGGGAAGAGCTCCAGCTCGAGCCCAGCGATAACGATAAGCTGCATGGTGACCTCTTCCGCCATCACTGCAACAATGAGCACTAGTACTGCTTCCCCTTTCTGCTAGCGCTCGGCATCCCAGGCGCTTACGATGGCATCAGCCGGCAACTGTACAGTTGGGTCACGGTGGCTTGTTGTGTGACAAGTGTGTGATCAGTGTCACAACACAACTCGTTGAGGGCGCTGCCAGAAATCTAGTCGACAACGTCCATCGTCTCGATCCAAAATGTCCGAATCCTTGCGTTTTATGGGCTCCTTGGAGGGCCACAAGGGATGGGTCACCGCGATCGCCACGTCCTCGGAGAACCCTGACATGATCTTGTCCGCGTCGCGAGGTCTGCTCTATCTTTCTATTCCCTGTTATCCTCTCTTACTGGTGGAATAGACAAGACCATCATCGTCTGGCAATTGACCCGTGACGAGGAGAGCTATGGCTACCCCAAGCGAATTCTCCACGGCCACAACCACTTCGTCTCTGATGTCGTTATCTCTTCCGATGGCCAATTCGCCCTCTCTGCTTCTTGGGATCACACTCTCCGCCTCTGGGACCTCAACACTGGCCAAACCACCCGCCGATTTGTCGGCCACACCTCTGACGTCCTGTCTGTCAGCTTCAGTGCTGATAACAGGCAAATCGTCTCAGGCTCTCGTGACAAGACCATCAAGC
Organism: Candolleomyces aberdarensis; assembly: GCA_004126415.1. Taxonomy (NCBI): domain Eukaryota; kingdom Fungi; phylum Basidiomycota; class Agaricomycetes; order Agaricales; family Psathyrellaceae; genus Candolleomyces; species Candolleomyces aberdarensis. Next base: position 129,813 of record SDEE01000044.1, on the reverse strand, counting down.
TGTGGAACACCCTCGGCGAATGCAAGTACGACATCAAGGAGGATGGCCACAGCGAGTGGTAGGTGCACGCCCCCATGCTTCGCGACGCGTTCTGATCGTGCTTCTCTAGGGTCTCTTGCGTTCGATTCAGCCCCAACGTCTTGAACCCTGTTATTGTATCCTGCGGCTGGGACAAGGTCGTCAAGGTGAGCGTTAATTCCATGCTCTGTGCGGGTGATGTATACGAGAAATATATTTGCTACTTCAGAGGGTACACACACCCAATGAGACTAATTTTTCCACCAAGATCTCTGACCCTTCTTTTGTGTTGCTTGTTTTGCTTCCGACACGGCGCTAACTCCCCTCCTAGGTCTGGGAACTCTCCAAGTTCAAGCTCAAGACTAACCACTACGGCCACACCGGCTACATCAACACTGTCGCTGTTTCCCCTGACGGCTCCTTGGCTGCCTCTGGTGGCAAGGATGGCATCACCATGCTCTGGGACCTTAACGAGGGCAAGCACCTCTACTCCCTTGAGGCTGGTGACATCGTCAATGCCCTCGTCTTCTCCCCCAACCGATACTGGCTCTGCGCTGCCACCTCCACCTGCGTCAAAATCTTTGACTTGGAGAGCAAGTAAGCATCTCATATCCATTCGAGTTAGATGACACATTAATCATTTGTTGCAAGGTCCATCGTCGATGAGCTCAAGCCTGCCTACACTGATGTCCATGAGGAGGGACGACAGCCCGAGTGTGTGTCGATTGCCTGGTCCGCCGATGGTCAAACTCTGTTCGCTGGGTTCACCGACGACGCTTTGCGTGTCTGGACCGTCACATCATAAAAGCTTATTTGCATGTATTCTGTCACGATTCCATCCTTTGCTGCAAATGACAAAAACATCTCAAAACACTGTACATTGGGTATATAATATCCAATTTGACGTGAAATGGAGCAATATGAAAGTTTTATCGCTTTATACGCGTACTGCCTCTCTGACATTGCGTTCTCGTTCTGGGAAATCCCATCGGTCAAGACCACCGAAATCGATTTTCATCCCAAGGAAGCTCATGTTGAACTGCAGTTCGCAAATATGTGAAACGCGAGCTCGCCAGCTGTCTCCACTGTGAATTCGTTGTGAGCTTGTTTTGGGACGAGGGTTTGAGAGAAAACGTACGTCGCAGTACCATAGAAATCCCCGGCAGGAGAGACCAAACGAACACATTCATCACGCACAGATTTATCGTCGTATATCCAGATAGTTTTGCCCGTGTAGATTTCTTGCCAATCGTTTTGGTCGATTAGTGGATTCGGTGGTTGTATCTTTTTCGTCCCTGCTGCTCTCGGAGGTGCAGGTCGGAGGTCGACGTCGTTGAAAAGTCGCAAAGCTGCGATGTTGGCTATGTTTTCGAGTATACGACGCTCTTCAGGGTTCGTAGGGTTTATGACACGGATAACGGATGATAGAGCGCCAGAGTCGGAAGAACCGCCGTCTGATTCGTCTCCATCTCCGCCCTCATCCTTCATGTCGACGTCTCCTGTTGGGATGGAGGAGGAGGATGACGAACTTGGTTCAGCTGGCGGGGTTACGTTTACTCCTTCTTCAGCTGGGGGTGGGGTGAGGCTTTCGAGGATTTCGCGTTCTGCGTCTTTGAGTTTGAGGTAGAAAGCGTCCCAGGCTTCATCGTTTGAGTAATCTGTGCGGATGAGAACGCCGGGCGCGTCGTCGTCTTCTAATAGCGAGCTGAACGGGTCTTGGTCAGGGATCTGGTGGAGTGTTAGGGTGTTCGGTGAGTTGGACCAAAGATAGGGCGGGACACCAACCTCGAAGGCGACATCTTGCGCGTTTTTGGGCGGTGGAGATGTGGGCCAATTTTTGTGCAGCGTGTGCAAGATTAGTTTTCGACGACCTAGGTTAGGTTGTGCAGCTTTTTCAGAGAAGTAGTTTTTCTATCGGTGTATGGAAAACGATGAAACCAAGGGCGGAAATGTAGGGCGGGAACGACTGACTTGAAGGATCTCGACCAAAGTAGGGTGCATAGTGGTGGAAGGAGGGAAAGCGCCGATGAGATCAGTTTGCGAGCTGGACGTGCAGGGATCTGTGCTGAAAAAATTTCACGAAATCGTCATTGCTAGGGTGTCTGGATGCCCGCTATTCGCGAAAACTGGTGGAAGTTGACAAGCAGGCCCAAAGTCGGTGATAGAAACGGGAAGATTCCACGGGAAAAGTTTGAGACCAACGTGCATCCAAACAAGCATCCCAAATTTCATAACAGGGCAGCACTCACGTTCACACCAAAGTCGACCCAAAATATATGAGCATTACGCGCAGGGAGTAGTCTATATAGTGAATTATACTGCTGATGTACGCGAGCCAGCAAGTCGGTCCACCACCTAAAAATTCAGGGTTTGCGTGAGTATCGGTCCAACTGAGTGCGAGGTAGATGATGCTTACCCCGGCAACACCTGGTAGAGAGAGCAGGGTCCCGATGAAGGGAAGCTGTCGCAAGAATGAAATAACCACTGGGAAGAAGTCGCTGCAAAGACCGGCGTCAGAGAGCGAAGCATTTGGAGGAATATGCATGCATGCATGCATTATGCTGCAGGAGGAATTCGGACGCACCCAAACAAGTTGAGGAAACCAAAAGTCTCGATGAGCATCCCGAAGAACGGCCACTTGAGGAAGATGAGAAGAATTCCACCAAAGAAACATATCGAGCCTCGGATTTTCTGTTTGCGCGCGAAGAACGAGACAGTCTTTTGAGGTCCAATAATGAGCGCCAGGCCGGAAACGAAAAGGATCTGTTGGTGAGGACGGCGTTGGGTCAATGCTCAGCGCTCATGAGCCATACAGATGTCAAAATACGAGCGACGTACATTGCCCAATGCCAAAAGAGCCCCGTCAAACAAAAACATGACGCCGAGGAACATGAAGAGTCCCCCGAAGGTCGTCAACGCGACGCCGATTTCTGTGAACATTGGGCATATCAGTATATGTGGTGAATACAGAAGAACGACGACGAACTCTGCGCATCTGAAAGCCACATGGTGGGTAGAGTCCAAGAGCGGTGGTATAGGCCGTGTGCTTGTCGACGTGTACTTAGCAGGCGTAACTGCGTAACACTATTCTGCCTGCGTCACCACGTCGCGCGTCTCCTAAATATAGAAGGTGATGGACACGTCCGTCCACAGGCAAGGCACCAAAAGAAAATTCCGTCTCTCAAGCAAAAGGAAAATGGTTTAAGCCATGTATTACAGGTATAGAAAAAGGGGTGACACTAGTGTTCAATAAAATCTTCACAAAAAAACCCGTAAAGAGAGGAGAATCGCAAGCAGAGCTAATAAGTTAGGACGAAAGGAGTAGATAAGGCGCGATTAAGGTCCATCTCATGCACTAATCTACAAGGGGCGGCATATCAGTGAACGCCCACATGAACGCGAGATAAGAGGAGAGGGAGACGCACGATACACAAGAGTACTATACTATCAAGGTACATACAAATAACGACCAAGAAAGCTAATGGGTGTGTCGGACGGCTTCGGACTTTGCCCGAATGACTCGGTCGTAAGATTCGCGAAGAGGGGTTCTTCGGGCGAGGACAGTCAAGTGATTGTTGAGATAGGGCCCAGGTAATAGGGGGTGGATGGCATCGATGTTGGCGTGTGGATTAACAGTGGGAAAGAAGACCACAGACTGCGGCGAAGGTGGGCGTGTGACCGTAGGGAGGTGAGTTAGCGCAGAAAGCGCAGCGGAGGAAGGCGAAGCAGACATGGCAGAGAAGGTACGGAGTCTTGGTACTCCAATTGAATCTGTCCGGAAAATACCTTGGACAGGGAGGGTGGCTATAGATCGCCCGGAAGAAATGGAGCTGCGTCGGTCTTGAAGGCCTTTGGCAGGACCATCTGTGAAAGACGTCCCGGTCGTTGTCGAAGTCGGAGATGCGGTTGTCAAAAAGTCTTCATTGACACTGCTGGCGGGGGATGTGGATAGCTGAGGCGGGGCGGCGCCGCCTGTCACGACAGTCAAGGGCGTAAGAGCAGGTTTCCCGATGTTGACCTGCCCGGTGGAATGGCCACGGATGAGAGGATGTGGTCGGATTTCTGATTTTCCAGAAATAGAATATGTGGAGGGAGGTCTTGAGGATCGCTGTTTGGTTTGAGAGGATGGACGGTAGCTTGGTTGAGAGATAGATGGTAGGGACGGGGGAGGATCGGTCCGGGTCTCCTTGGTGGTGTCTAACTCCAAGCGGCGGAGTTGTGACTGGAGGTGACTGACGTCGGTGTGCTGGGTCTCCGCCGCTGCTGAAAATTGCTGGGGGGCGCTAGGCAGAGTGGGTGTCGTAGGTGACTGGGTGGAAAGGGGTTGTCTGCGTTCTTCTCTCGTCATCTCGGGGGCGAAGTCGGTCTGACGAGCCGTATCCACTCGTTGAAGTGTAGGTTCAGTGGCCCGAATATTGTCAAGTCGTTGCAGGTTGAGGGGGCGGTGAATAATGTCTGCCTCAGAGGCTGTCTCGGAGTCAGAGCCGTCCTGGTTTGGTGTTGCCGCTCCGCTTTCGCTGGAGACCCATTCGTCATCGTCTTCATCCTCGTCCTTGCTACTCGCAATCGTAAAGCCCGCTCTCCCCTTCGTGGCATTCACTTTCTGCGACGAGACGTTTCTTTTCAGAGGCACAACATGCTCTCTTGACTGGACACGCTGGCTGCTGTTTACCCGGCCAAGCATGGCCTTCTGCTGGAGGATAAACAAGGAGTTTATTAGTCAAAATGAAATCAGAGTACTAGGGGAGAATGAGAACGAACCTCGCCTCCAAAACCGGCCTTCTTTTGCTTATCGGAGTGCTTGGACGGGGGCATCTCTCGCTGAGTAAACTGGAGATTGGGGGCTATCTTGGTTGCAGAATTCGATCTAGCGCCGAGTCTGCCGGTGCTGCCCGTTTTGTGGTATTTGGGAGGCATTTCGCTGCTTCTTGCGCCTTCCCAGCGCCTGGAGGCTGGCTTTGTGGGAGAAGAAGAGGGTGACGGGCCCGAGAGTGGGTGATTGAAAGAGTGTGGGAGTATCAGTCCCGCCCACAGCAACTCAGCTTCGGCCCGCGTCCTTTCCTCCGAAAACTTTCTTTCTTCATTACCGTCTCTCTGCTCTGCGTTCGCCAGGATGGAGCGCGTTCAGTATCAGCAGGAGCAGGTCAGTCGTGTCGTTTCGCAGTGACCAGAGGCCTTTGCTTACCGATGCTCCCTAGATGCTCCCAGAGCTCAAAGATTTGGTCGAAAAGAACCTGTTCACTCAAGTGAGAGCCGCTTTCATCTGGTGCTCCACATGAGATTGAGTTTTCCAGAAAGAAATCAGGCAGATTGTAAAGCAAAGAACGGCTTTTGAGACTGCGCTCGTTCGCAGAGTTGCGAAGAAGGCCGATTTCATTCGGTACATCTCTTACGAGATGGACCTGGAAAGGCTTAGGAAACTTAGGGTCAAACGCATGGGTAAGATCCTTGCTAGGTCACCTGTCTTGTCACTTATTAAATTGGACCCTGCATAGACCTACCCAAAGGGCCAGCTACCGTGTCCGATTATGCTTTCGTTCGGCGGCAGTTCCACATATTCGAACGCGCATTGAAACGGTTCAAGTCAGATGTTGCTTTATGGATCCAATATATCCAAGTAGCCAAACGCGAAGGAGCACGGACACTCGTCGGAAGGGTCACAGCCAGGTTGGTGTTGGAACAACGGAATTACATGGAGCTAGATATTGATTATTGTTACCCTTTTAGAGCACTCCAACTTCACCCCAACAACCCAACCTTTTATATTCTTGCCGCATCCCATGAGCTGGATAACTCGTCGCCTTCGGCTGCGCGTGCCCTGCTTCAACGGGGCATTCGGGTCAACCCCGACAGCATAGACATGTGGAAAGAATATGTAAAGATGGAACTAGGCTTTATGGAGAGTCTGCGGCGCCGTTGGGATGTCTTGGGCATCAAGGTCGAAGGCGAATCTGCTGGAAAGGGAAAGCAGAAGGTGACAGAAGAGGACCCTAGTCGGTTTCTGACGGATGAAGATTCGGATGAGCCTGCACCGACTTACGAGAGTCTCGAGATCGATATCCCTATTGAGGGAGACGTTGACGACGGCGCCGATGCACGACAACAGATTTTGGAAGGTGCCATCGTCATATCTGTCATTGCGAGCGCTGCCCAAGGTTTGTGGCGGGGTCCTGTGAGCACTTGCGGTTACTAACGTACAAGTTCATCATAGCACTTCCCAAGATTGAATTGTTTGAGGCTCTGAAGACGGTTATTTCTGATTACCCATGTCCAACGGGGATTCAAGCCGCTCTTTTGGACACGCTGCATGATGTTCTGGCCAAAACCTTGCCTCGAGATCCGAAGGGGATGGAAATGAGGGCATATCGGTACTTGAAGAGCCCAGTTACCGCAGTTGGCTTTGTTGAGGAGCTGCGATCAGCCAATGAGGTGCTGCTCAGAATCATTGGGGACGGCAGTGAGGAGGCACTCCTGGAAGTGTATGCAAACTTTGGGGAGAGATGGTGCGAAAAGGCCGAGGACGATCATCTGGTATGTCTGGGGCTGCGCTCGAGCCACTCGCCGAAGCTGACTCGACCCCAGAAAGCGTATCTTATCTCGTCCCTACAGGGCCTCATCCAGAAGCGGGCAAGGTCGCCGGCGTTGCTGGCGGCACATATCAAGGCGCTGATGGCGGCGGGAGGGGCGGCCGAGGCCCCTGCCAAGCTGCTGAAAACGGCAGCTCGGTACACGTCGCTGGTTCCGGAGTCGTCACGTGTGTGGCTGGCGAGACTCGCAGCCGAGAAAGCTGTGGGGACGGGGGCTGGCGCGCGGGAGGCATGGGCAGAAGCGCGGAAGCTCGCTCGGGGGAGTGAAGAAGAGCTTGTCCGTGTATGGACGTGGGGCATTGAAGACGAGGCGAGCCCTCGAGGAAAGAAGCGGGTGCACGAGGCAAGTGGGACCGATTTGGTGCGCAGGACAGATGCCATACGTGCACAATTACAGGAGTTGCTAAGGGAAAGCATGCAGGCAGCCCTGCACAGGGTGCACGAGGTGCTGCTGGAGAATTATGTCACGGTGCTGGCAGAGGCCAACGATGTGCCGGAGGCCGGGAGGACGTCGGATCAGGGCAGGGGCTGGAGCAGCTGGAAAGAGACAGTCGGCCATGTGGGCAGCCATTGTCTCACGAGTGGGCCGTTCTGGGGGAGGGTGTTCGAGCGGGTGGCGAAAATGGAGGCGACAGATGCCGGTGGGAAAGAGCAGGTGCTGGGGGCGATATACGAGCAGTGGCGCAAAAAGGACGGCGTGGGTGCGGTGGTGGGCTGGGCTGGGTGGCTGGCTGGGGGAGGGCCGGGGGGCAGAGGCGGCGCAGACTGTCACAGCAGCAGCTTCGGCCGAGGTGCGGGCGCGGTGGATAGCGATTTGTAGTGGGTAGATAGAATATGGCAAATAGCACGTTGTTTGAGCGCATGGTGTCGAAGACAAGGACCACATGGCCGCAAACAGCAAGGCGCAGCCACATTTCCTTTTCAAAGCACCCCTTCTTTCTTCCCATCTCCCTCCTGCCCCCTCGTCCCACCCCTCCCCACCGTCGTCCTCGTCGTCCTGCGTCGTCTGCGTCGTCGCCGCGTCTGCTCGTCGTGCTTGAAGCGCTACGCATCCCGGTGCGCGCAGCCCCAGAGCCCAGTCACGAATCCAGACCCCGCCAGCTTCACCAGCCAGGCCTGTGTCGACGGCGTCCCCCTGCCAGTCAGCTCTCTGCATGTTCCCTGCGCCCTGATTAGGCCAGAGCGTTCCGTACCCCGCAGCTACTGCTCCCAATGTTGCAGCACCCGGTCCAGCTCGCCCTGCTCTCCCAGAACCATATTCCTCATGATAATGTCCAGTTCAACGCCGTTCGTTTCCAGAAGGACCCCTACGCCCATCGCCAAGGCCCCCAGTCTCGTCTGCCCTCGCCTGTCGTCCCGCTCTCCATCTCCACAGCGCTAGTGCCCTCGCCGTCGCCCTCGACCCCGTCCACTGCATCTGCCAAGCATCCCCGCAGCCCGTACATTTCTTCGCGCCAGCTGTCCAGTCCGGTTCCCTTCGTCCCGGCCCAGAATGCACCCGCCCACCCCTCCGCGCTCTCCCAGTGCGCGTCCTTCGGTGGCAGCCCGACCCTCGAGGACGTCCTCGCCCCCGGCGATGTCGTTGGCGAGGGCGAATATTTGCAGAACGAGATCGTTCGACTTGTCAACTCAAACCCTCTCGCAGACGATTCCCCGCCAGCCAGCGAGTTCGAGGTCGTCAGGCGTCTGGGCACTGGCAGCTACGCAGTGGTGTATCTAGTGCAAGAAGTCCTGTCTCGACCCCAGCCTTCTGAAGACGGACACTCCATGGTTGGGTCCATGGAGCTCGATGGCAAGTTCTCCCGCCACCCTCAGACCATCTACGGTCGCGAGTTTGCCATCAAGCTGCTTTCCAAAGCCAACCTTGACGAGGATGCATTGGAGGCCCAAATGTCTGAGGTGAGTTTTTCCGCCCATATCTGTGCCATCGCCGCTGTAACACAACTCTGTGTAGGTCACGATTCACCAGTCACTCCGTCCCCATCCCAACATTGTAACTTTATACCGCACTCTCGAAACGTCTTCTTTTCTGCTTCTCCTACTCGAGTACGTTCCAGGCGAAGATCTATTCTATTTCTTGGAACAAGCTCGAGACCATTACGATTCGGATTCAAATGTCAACTCTTCGGACCCCATTTCTGCTTCTCGAACACCCCCCACTCCTAGTCTCCTTTCAAACCTCCATCCATCACAACTCTTATCACGAACCCGCCTTCGTCTTATTGCCTCCATGTTTGCTCAGATGTGTGATGCTGTAGCTGCCTGCCATGCTCAGAATGTCTTCCATCGAGATATCAAGCCCGAGAACTTTATCGTGACTGACGGCTGGGCCACCCTGCCCGACGGCCGACATGAACGTAAAGTTATCGTCAAGTTGACCGACTTTGGACTTTCAACGACCGACGTCGAGTCCTCTGACGTGGACTGTGGCAGCGCCCCTTACATGAGCTACGGTACGTGTGCTACTGATTGCCGTGGTCTGGGCGCTCATACTCACTGCGCGGTGTAGAATGCAGGAACAACGTTGCGCCCACATACCGTCCGCGTGCTGCTGACGTTTGGTCCCTCGGTATCGTGCTGATCAATATGTAAGCCACTTCTCTGTATTCATCCCTGACCGCGTGTTGATCGCGAACGCACCACCAGGTTGTACCACTACAATCCTTGGACCGATACGGCTGAAGGAGCATGCAGTTCGTTCGATTTGTACCTTCGAGACCCCGTCAACTTCTTCATCCATCGTTTCACTGGCATGACTCGGAACGTCGCTGAGTTCTTGGCCCACAACGTCTTTTGTATTCTCGACGATTCGGAGGGCGATGATAGTCAACGAATCTCCGCAACTGAATTCGGGTCCTGGATCAAGAACCTCCCGATGTTGCTTGGTGGTCATGGTATGCAACGCACTTTGTCATCCAGCTCAACTCAAGGCCATCCCATCAACTCGATTCCCATCTCTCATCGTCCTTCATCCCGCAACCCTTCCGTCGCCGCCGCCATGCGCACACCAGCAATGGCCACTCGCTCGCTCTCGCGCGCACCTTCCCTTGGTCCAGCTTATGAGCGTGAAGAACGTTCGGAGCTCTCGATTGTGTACGACAATGAGGACGACAAAGAAGGTCAAGAAGCCATCGATCCTTCGCAAGAGGACTCGGCGTCTCGATCTACCTCTACAACCAAGCGTCGTAAGCGAGGTGCACGTAAAGGAAAGGGTAGCAACGCGACCTCCCCCGCGACTCCTCAAGACGACACGTTGGTCACTCTCGCCGACGCTTCCCAATCCCTCGCCCGCGAGCTCAGCAAACACTCCAAGGCCCCCTCAGTCAAGTCCACTGGTACGAAGTCCACTACATCATCTCGAAGACAACAATCGTTTGAACCCGTTTCTATGTATGCTATGCCTACCCCATTGCTTAATCCGCCCCGTACCGTCTCCCAATCTACCTCCACCGCATCCCCTGCTCCATCGTCTGCTCCAGTTCCTGTGCCGACGAAGAAGCCTTCCCGATGGAAACTTAGCTTTGGCAAGGCTAATGCTTCAACCCTGACCGCCAACATGGCTTCTCCCGAGGAGCCGACTCAACCTCCTCCTCCTCCTGCTCCCGAGCCATCACAACCTGCCGCTTCCACCGTCAACAACGTCACCAACCTCATCATGGGTTTGAATGCACCTCCACCACCTCCTCCGGCTGTTCCTCCAGCTGGGCCACCCTTCAAGCTCGAAGACGGTTCCTCCACTTGGGGCAGGGGTCGTCGGACCAGAGATGATTCGCCCGGTCAGCACTCGAACAGATCTGCAGGCCGATCTCTGGCTTCACGTTCGCAGACGAACCTTGATCGTTTCCCTGACAGACGCTCCGACCGCGCTATCTCCCCCAACAGCACGAGGAGCGGGCGTCCAGTTGCCTCGAGTGCCAGCTCTATGGTTTCCACAAACTGGCGAAGTTCGATGAGCACCACTTCCAGTGCGGGCACATCAACTTCTGCCTTCACTCGTTACAGCAATTCGAGCATGCGGAGTGTCTCGACCACTGCCACTAGTGTCTCCGCTGCTAGTTGGAGGACCAGCGTCAAGCAGCCTTCCATCTCTTCCAATTCTAGTTCATATTCTGCTACCGGGGGCTATCCCACGATCCCCAAGAATATCAAGAGTAAGTGATTCTTATCAGTTGTGCAATGTGGTCGTTATCTGACGATTTTCATGTGCAGTCATCACTGGTACTCCTTGGGAACTCGGTGAAGTGCCCCGCCAGCAATACTGCAGTCCCCCGACAGGTGACATCTTCGGATCTCCTCCTCCACCTCGCAAGCAGCGGACGAGGAAGCACAAGGATACGAAGCTCGACACTATCACCGAGCGCCCGCCTTTCTCGGCACCCAAGTCCCCTGAACATCTTCGGAAAGATGCTATGACGAGTACGACCGATCTGGCTTCATCTGAAAGTCCGAAGGAGGAAGGAGAAGGTGGGCATGTGAAGAAGGTGCAAAAAGGTCAGATCAATGCACTCGCCAAGATGCTATCTGCTTTGCGCCGCTAAAGGCTATAGTGCTGTTCATTGCACTTTGACCGATGTATCTCGAGACGACGGACTCTTCCTCCCTCTTGTTGAGCTGATCTCAAGTACTTCGTAGTTGGACAATCGTCGAATTTGTTGCGTGGTGCGGTTCAGGCAATTTGTGTCGCGCTGTATGATACTTTACTGGATGGTGCGCAGTCAACCTTTTATTCATGATAATTTCTCTTTTGGTACCGGGCGTCTCTTTGGCGTTGGCTGACAGCGTCTGCATGATGGATCTCTCTCGTTTAATTCTTCTCTTCGCATTTTCACATATTGTACAGTTTCCCCCGCAACCTAGTGTTGCCCATGCAGCTCATTGTTATCATCGCACACACACACACAAAACATACTCACTCCTTGCAATTTTTCCTCTTCTATATACAATCAATCCCTACTTCCGTAGTAGTTGTATTTAATATCCGATGTATAGCCCTCAATAGCAAAACCGCAATCAATTAGACATACGTTTCTCGACCGATAGTTATCTTCGATCGTGATTAGAGGATTGCGAGCTCTGGAGAGCTGCGAATGCCATGTTTTGCTCTATTGTGGGTTTTTGATCCACGTCCGTAGCGCTTTTTCCAGGTTCCACCAGAATGGTAGAGGGTTCGGAAGTTGACCTCCTTGAGCGTTGGCCCAACACAGACTGGATGTCTGGGGAAGAAGGCGCAGATTGACCGCTGTCCATGTCGATATCGCTATCGGACGACGACAAGGGAGACTGGGACCCGGCGATAAAATACTCCCCTCCGCTGTGAGTGCGGACAAGGTTGATGTAGTACTGGTCCAGGAGTTCACGAGTGCACTAGCAGGGGGAGCAAGGATGTCTATGAGGACCAAATTGAAAAAGGAGGTATTTTTTGTGGCGGTTGGTTTACTGACCGTTAATCTCCAGTCAATCATATGGAGAAACTCCCGTTCAAGCAAGTTGAGTTCGGAGACAGATATTCCGCCTACCCGGGCGTAAAATTTGTTGGGACAAAAGGTGTCGCATAACCCCTTGCTTGAGACAGTAACGGATGTGATGATGAACCGATGACAAGTGAGGGAAGATAGCGTAAAGCGAGGCCGAAGCGCACAGATTTGGTCGATGTAGAAGAGGGTGAGAAGAAGACATGATTTCTGGATGAGAAGACGTCTTAGCATGAAAGGTCCCTGGCGGGTATGAGAAAAGCAGAGAGTACCTCCAAGTTTGTGAACCTGACGATGCGCTGCAAGTAGTCGAGAACGCTGATCCCTGGCGCTGCTCTCGAATGAAACCGAGTGAGGCTTTCCCTAATCCAGCAGATTAGACCGATAAAGACAGGATTCAAGGGAAGACGTACGGTGATAAGGGTATCTGGTCATTATGAGCCATGAGGCGCTCTAACATGTCAGCTACAATGAATGGGGACTGAATCAGGGGTGGACTGGAGGGGAGAAAAGGAGAACATACCGACAAGACGAATGAGATGCTCTATCGGTACATCTTCAAGATTGGCCGGTAGCTCGACCCTTGGGCTGGGAGGTGCCATGAATCCATTTCACGACGAGGCCGACGACAAAGCTCAAGCTTGTTCAACGGCCTCCACTGTCTGACAGAAATCATGGAGAAACCGCCGGTCCGCTCATATCCGCCAGCCCACCCGAGACGCCGCTGCACAACATGTCCAAGCAGTGGCCTTCTGATCCGGCACGGCATCGCACAACTGTACAGCTCGTCCAGTCGGAGCCCGAACCTTGTTTGCGCGTCTGCCCAGAATTGTGTGCTGAAGCTGCTCGTCGCCGACCTACTCGCTGCCGGTATCCTCCACAATGGCCCCCAAATTCGTACGGTATCCCTTCGTTGCAGTCCAGAATCCTATCTAACATCTCCCAGGATCCTAATGAAGTCAAGATCATCTACCTCCGGGCCACTGGTGGTGAAGTTGGTGCCTCCTCTGCTCTTGCTCCCAAGATTGGTCCTCTTGGTCTCGTACGTGTGTTGGGTCTCTGTTCAGGATCGGGGCCCTGACGATCGGAATTACAGTCCCCCAAAAAGGTCGGTGAAGATATCGCCAAGGCTACCTCGCAGTGGAAGGGTCTGCGGGTAACTGTCCAACTTACCATCCAAAACCGACAAGCCGCTGTCTCCGTTGTACCCTCCGCATCATCACTAGTCATCAAGGCTCTCAAGGGTGCGTCTGAATGCGCTGCCAAATCGTGAACGTCACCATTCATCTCTTTTTCCACAGAGCCTCCTCGCGACCGCAAGAAGGAGAAGAACATCAAGCACTCCGGCAACATTCCTCTCGATGAGATCGTCGAAATTGCACGAACGATGAGGTCGAAGTCGCTGGCGAAGGAGTTGTCGGGAACCGTGAAGGAGATTCTGGGTACGGCACAGAGCGTTGGGTGCACTGTCAACGGCCAACCCCCACACGACATCATCGAAGGCATTGATTCTGGCGAGGTCGAGGTTCCCGACCAGTAAATGTATTATTTCCGAGTGTCAATCGATTTTCTTCGCATCGTTCCCTGCACTCAGAATGGGTCTCTCACGAAAACAGTTTTAAATAGAGTCTGCTATCCCGCATTAGTTCCGTGAGAAGACCGCTCATTGAAGCAGAAGCGCTCGTAGTGAACGATGGGCTGCGGGTTGCCTTGAGCCTTCCTCATGCGGTTGCTGAATATCTCGCGACTCAACTACTCGCACTTTTCCGCCAGGAAGCTTGCACGCTGCTCTCGATCGCTGAGCAGCAAGCGGGCGTTGTCGACGACCTTGTTTTCCGGTGGGCGCCAACCATTGTTCCGCGTGTTCCTCACCGGAATCGTCTGGGGAACGGGTTTCATTGTGCCTAGTGAGCAGCACTACCTTTCTTTCGGAACTATATCTGATTCATGTTTAGTTGCTGGATTTTACCACTTCTCTGGCCTCAGAGGCGCCGTCGACACAGTGCAAGTGGTGGCTGCGGAAATTAACCAAGCACAAGTCCTTACGCATCGCGATGGGAAGCCCTCTCAAGCTCTCTCATTCTTGAGAGTAGCTGCCAAGACTTACGTCCAGGCATACCCGTTTGCGCCCTTTCTAGTCGATAGGGCTTTCGATGCTGTGGATGCAGCCGTAGATGTTCACGCGAAAGAGGCAGCAGTGGTCATCGAAACCCTCAGTGCGAAGATGAAAGACATCGTAGAACAGCAGAAGACCGTTACGCTCCCGGCGGTGGTGGAAATAGTCAAGGTCGTCCAAACTGAAACAGAGAAGCTTCATCAAGGAACCTGGAAAGCTGCGAGCAATCCAGAGCTTCATGAATCTGTTCGTAAAGTTGTCGGAAGTGCAGGTCAGGGTGTTGTCAAGATCGCTAAGAGTGCGGTGAGTGAAGTCGCCCATGGAATACCGTGAACTTGGCTGAGTTCCATCCCGTTTTGCAATGCCAGGGTAAAAGCATTGCTGATCACTTCGCGGCAAAGGCGTCAAACCAGGCTCAGGCACCATCAAGTGAACCTCAAGTCGTGGATGGAAATAGCGCTGCCAAGGAGAAAGGACGTTGATTGGCCTTTGTCTGGTGCTGAGATACGAAACAAGGGATATCGATTCAGTTTGTAACCTGTAACTTGTACATCTATGTTTGGAGTTCCTCGTGGAGGACAGGCGAGGCCTGCCCTACTACACGAGTTTCGTGAGAAGAGATGCGACTCGAAATTAAATGGGTTGCCCCCAAAACCCAAACTCGCATCTCTTGCAACTCTTGACCATGTCGCAACTCAAAGGTGGGCGCCAGCCCCTTGTCTCTGCCCTTGTCTCCGGAATTGTAGGGGGGATTGGTATGGGGATTGGTTTCCTTTTGACCAGTGAGCAGCGCTCTTTCACAGCTCGAGCCACTATACCAAGTAACCCATGTCTAGTGTTTGCATTTTACCACTTCTCTGGCCTCAGAGGTGCCGTCGACACAGCACAAGTAGTGGTAGCCGAAATCAAGCAAGCACAAGTCCTTGCAATTCGCGATCAAAAGCCCGCTCAAGCCCTCTCATTCTTGAGAGTAGCGGCCAAGA
Organism: Candolleomyces aberdarensis; assembly: GCA_004126415.1. Taxonomy (NCBI): domain Eukaryota; kingdom Fungi; phylum Basidiomycota; class Agaricomycetes; order Agaricales; family Psathyrellaceae; genus Candolleomyces; species Candolleomyces aberdarensis. Next base: position 114,638 of record SDEE01000044.1, on the reverse strand, counting down.
CCTTTGTCCGGGGGTATCCGTTTGCGCCCTTCCTAGTCGACAGAGCTTTCGATGCTGTCGATGCAGCCGTAGACGCTCACGGGAAAGAGGCAGCGGTGGTCATCGAAAACCTCGGTGCCAAAATGAGTGACATCGTGGAACGACAAGAAACCGTTAAGCTCCCGGCGGTGGTGGAAATAGTCAAGGTCGTCCAGACAGAAACTGAGAAGCTTCGTGAAGGAGCCTGGGAAGCTGCAAGTAATCCAGAGTTTCACGAATCTGTTCTGAAAGCTGTTGAAGGCGCAGGTCAAGATATCGTCAATTTCGCTGAGAACGCGGTGAGTGGGGCGGCTCATAGAATAGCATGTTTTTTCAAGTTGGTTGAGCTTCTGTCCCGGTTTGCCAGGGTAAAGGTATCGCTGGTTTCTTTGCGGGAATAGTGCCAAACCAAGCATAGGCACCTCTAGCTGAACCTCAGGTCCTCGTGGATTGAAATGGCGCTTTCAAGGAGAAAGAAGGTTGATTTGCCTTTGCGTGCTTTTGAGATATGAAATCAGAGATATCAATTCGGTCTTGAACTAATACATCTATTTGTGTTCAAGATTGTCGCGACAAACTCACAGGTAGCCTCACCTTTGACAATCGTTCGTATGCAGGCAATCGCTGCAGACACTTAATTCCGTGAGAGACCACACAGCGAGCACTGTACCGATTCACGAAAATTGGCCTTGTGGCCTGCCCACTCTGGCAATGCATTCTGTGAGCAGGACATGGCAATGTTTAGAATGCTACGTGTGTGTTCCTTGGGGGCTCGGTTTGACTGCCAACGGTTACTGACCCATTGCTGACCCCGACACCTTTCAGTGAGCGGAAAGAATGAAAATATCTTTACCCTTTGGCCTGATCTCTACTCGACTTTAGCACAATCTCGATAGTCCGAGTTTGAATCTGACCTGACCACTGCCAGTGTCCTATGCTATTTGGCCAACCCATACGACGTCATCGGGGCCATTGATTCCGCCGAAATTGAGGTTCCCAACCATTACTTCCGAGTGTCATTCTCTCTGCATCGCTTTCTGCAGAAATGGTCCCTCACGAACGCGATTTTAAAAAAAATGGCCTGCCACCCCGTATTTAGTTTCGTGAGAAGACCTCTTGTCGAAGTAGATACGCTCTCGTAAGTCAGTTTGGGCCCCCGCGTCGGCCTAGCTCGCTTTGCGAGCCTTGATCCTAGTTTTTCCACGCAAGTCTGAATCCAAGTTTCAATCGACTTCGAGGAAATGGAAAGACAAAGAAGCCCGAATGATCACTATGTCCAAGTCCTCAGCCCGAGGGGTGCCGTGCAATGTGAGTAATGTTTTGGTGGAAATTGATCACATGGCTCTGGTGACGGCCAGAGGTGTACCGAACCTGGATGTAGGTTTTGATTCGCGCAATGAGCATGTCCTCAACATCAGTGAGTCCTTTTAAACACTCTCGGACATCCAAAGCTAAAGGTTCACTGATCAGGGCTTAAGAACTGTTGACTGGCCTTATAAAATACCTGGATGAGATTTGTTTTCCGCTGCAGTCTCGCCGTTGTCCCTGCGACATGCCGAACATGCTCCCTCAACAATTTTCAACGAGAAGCCTCGTTCTCGACACTTCTCGCATGCGGCAAACGAAACACTGTTGAGCTCTCGTTTGGATTTGGCCAATAGCGCAGCCTCTCGGTGCGAAAGCGCTGATTCTCCGCCGACCGCCATAGTCATCAAATGCGCCTCATCGAAAGCTGCGTAGACAGCATCGTACTTGTCGGTATCATCATCCTTACGAACACCGTCAGCGTTGGCATTCACCAACACCTCCTCAGCTTGAGGGTCCGCGGCCTCGTTGATCTGTCGTGCAGCATTCGCAGCTGCATACTGGTCCCTTCGATTCGCTAAGCAGTGCTGGCAATTTAGCCGTACTACACCATTCTCATCGCCACATGCCTCAGGCGGCACCTCATGCTTCCCAATGGCGCACCACTGTAGCTCTGACAACGCGAGGATATGAAAATTGTAAGTTGTATGCGTCGCTCAGAGCATACACACACCTCTATCTGCTGCTCTTCGCTTTCTTGCTGCAGTTTTTGCCATACTTTGGTCTCTGCACCACTTACATGACTTGTATAGTCTCTGGTTTCTGTTTTGTTCGAGCTGGAGCCCGCGCTGTCTTCTGGAAATGGACAACTTTCTTGCATTTGGAGCAGACAGAACATTTCTCGCGATTTCGGCAGCGTGTACAGCGCGGTCTCTGAGTCGGATCGCTATCAAGCGTGACTCTCAGCGTCAGAGTCTCGAAAAGGGAGCGTTGTCCACTGGGAGGTAGTCTTATCCGGAGGTGCTGAGGCTGTTGAGCTGGCCCGGCGTCGATCGAGTTCCTTCAAATGGATTGGGTCAATATCAATCTGCGTCACCGGTCTTCGATGAATACGTCCGATCTCCAAGCGCAGGTCGGTTGCTTGCTGATCGCCTAGGAGCCCCGCCACTCGGATTTTGGGGCATGACGAAAGGGAGAGAACAGAGGGGCGAGCTGACCAGGCAGGCGCGACCGACGCGTCGGTCGTGCCTGCCTGCTACCTCATCACGCAATTCCTCTATTCAGGATGTTATCTGACCGGTTTTTTTTGCACATTCATATATTATATTGTTCCTCAAGCCTATGTACCGCGTTTTACATGAATTAAGATCGAATAGAATGAACAATGGCGCCTGTATATTGCCAGGACCCAGGGGGATATTACGATTTGTCATTGTTTGGCTCCGCCAAAAGCTTAGGCCCAACCCCGTAAGTTACATAGATTGTTCGCTTCGCTCGCAATAATGATTTGCCCCGACCCTTTCTCATGCAGTTGCTGAATATCTCGCGATTCAGCTACCTACATTTCCCCGCCAAGAAGCTCGCAAACTACTCTCGATCGTTGAGCAACAAGCGGGCGTTGACAACCTTATTTTTTGGTGGGCGCCGACCAGTGTCCTCTGTGTTCCTCACCGGAATTGTCTTGGGAACGGGTTTCATCGTCCCAAGTGAGCAGCACTACTTTTCCTCTGGAACTATACCTAATCCACGTCCAGTTGCTGGATTTTACCATTTCTCTGGCCTCAGAGGCGCCGTCGGCACAGTGCGAGTGGTGGGGGCGGAAATTAAACTAGCACAAGCCCTCGTACATCGCGATGGAACGCCCTCTCAATCCCTCTCGGTCTTGAGAGTAGCAGCCAAGACCTTCGTCCAGGGGAATCCGGTTGCGCTCTTCCTAATCGACAAGGCCTTCGACGCTGTTGATGCCGCCGTAGACGCTCACGCAAAAGAGGCAGCAGTGGTCATCGACAACCTCGGTGCGAAAATGAATGACATTGTGGAGCAACAGGAAACCGTTACACTCCCTGCAATGGTGGATATGGTCAAGGTCGTCCAGACAGAAACAGAGAAGCTTCATGAAGGAGCCTGGGAAGCCGAGAGAAATCCAGAACTTCATGAAACTGTTCTTCAAGCTCTTGAGGGTGCAGGTCAGGATATCGCCAAGTTCGCTGAGAACGTGGTGAGTGAATGGCTCAGAGGATAGCTATAGCATGTTTTTGGCTGAGTCATCCCTTTGCCAGGGTAAAAGTATTGCTAGTCTCTTCGCGGGAAATGCGCCCGACCAAGCCCAAGCACCTTCAGGTGAACCTCAGGAAGTTACTGATAACGGGTCTCAAGACCTTATGAAGAGTGAACCTCAGGACGTTATGGATGCTGAACCTCATGTCATTGTGGACGATGAACTTCAAGCGAGTGTAGCTGATGAACCTCAGGTCGTTGTGGATGGAAATAGCGCTGTCAAGGAGAACGAAGGTTAACCTGCCTTTGCCTGCTCTTGAGATACGAAACAAAGGATATCGATTCAGTTTGTAGCTTATACTTTCTATCTGACTTTGGAATTCACTGTGGAGGAGAGTCAGAGCCTGCCATACCACATTGGTTTCGTGAGAAGGGATGACGTCGAAACGGCGCTAGAGGCGCCCGTACGCTACGAGGGTAATTAAATGGGTTACTCCCAAACTCCCATCTCTTACAACTTACTATGTCACAACTCAAGGGTGTGCGTCACCCCCTTGTTTCTGCCCTTCTCTCCGGAATTGTCTGGGGGATTGGTTTCATTATGACTAGTGAGCAGCATTGCTTTACAGCTCGAGCTACACTAAGTAGTACAATACATTTCCAGTATTTGCATTTTACCACTTCTCTGGGCTTAGAGGTGCCGTCACCAAAGTATTGGGTACCCTAGAGGAAGTCAGACCAGCAGGGGAAGCTGCTTTCTCATTCTTGAAAGTGGCGGGCAAGGGATATTCGTTTGCATCCAACCTGGTCGACAAGGGTGTCAATGCTATAACGCCAACTAAAGATGCAGGAGAGGAAGTTCGGAAGGTCACGGTGAGTGAAGCGACCTACGGAAGCGACTATGTCATGGCCAGACTTTTACCTCGTTACAGGGTAGAACATTGGCTGATTTTTTCACGGGGAAGGCGCTGCCCAACCAGACTTGAACACCTTCAGGTGAACATCGGTGGATGATGAGAGAATTTGCTGTACGAAAGTCAAATTGCTTTTGCCTGCTCGACCAAGTCGAGATATGAAACAAGGAATACTAATGTTGATTCGGTTGATATGTAGCTTGTACTCTCTTGTACTTATACATGGAATTTGGAGCTGGGTTTCGAGCTTTTCTAGCGCTGGTGGGGTTGGCCGCAAAGAAGGGGAGGTTTGGAAAGTGTCTGGTTTCTTCATTGAGAAAGAAATGAAACATTTCATCCCCGAGATCGTGCATGTATTCATTCATACCCCGTTGCACAATAGAATCACCGGTTCACTGCGAGGAACTGTGGGACCCAAGCCATATCCGACCTGGAATCCCAAAGATGCCCCCACGCCGCGATGCCTCTTCCAGTACGTCCATCTTAATGTCTGCCCCGACAGCTCCTCGTACCTCAACGGAGATACCGCGCTGTTTTGCCTCGTCGAACGAGATGGAAATTTGTACAAGTCCAGTGATCGGCGGTCGCTCTGGGGAGGTCATGACGATCTTGGGTCGTTGAGGTTCCGCTACAGAGAGTGGGTCGAATGAAACCACTTGGTTGGGCAGATAAATGTTCACTGGTAAGATCTGGGGTGTGTATGTGCCTAAAAGCGAAGCGAGCCTCAGGATTCGTAAAATATGCCAGAAAGGAAAGCTCGCCTAGCTACCTGAGAGGATAGACTGCAGTTCAGCTTCTGACTTTCCACCAGCGTCAATAGGTAGTTCCTCCGAAATAACAGCTTCTTCTGGTTTCCATGAGCAACCGAGAAGTGTTTCATTCAGCCAGCACTGTTCGCGGACAATCTGGGAGGAAAGTCAGGAATGATACAACGAATCGTGCTATCCAATGCCACTTACTTCCAAAATCCCCCAAACTTCTCGCAAATTTTGAACCGGAACGCGCTCCAGCCTAAAGCCCGGTTCGTTAGGTGAAGTCAGGCGAAGCTTTAGGGGAGGGTAGGGTAGAGTGGGAGATGTCTAGACAAGATTGTAAGCCAGACACTTCGTGAACAGTGGCGAAAATGACGTACATATAGTGCAGTGTAATACTCAGACGTTTTCCCATCCAAGTTGAGCTACGGAGGTTTGAGAGATCGAGGACGCAGAAGGGAGCGATTCACTCACCAACAAGTCTACCCAACTTTCGCTGTCGAAGGAACCTAGGGGAGCTGGGGATGGTTCGAGACTGAAGGGGTTGATAACTGTTTCAATTTCCCTCATTCTGCTCTGGCTCATGACAATTCCAGTCGTTTTCCCGTTATTCGTAAAATCCAAGACCCATTCGTACATCGGAGTTCCTGGTGTGGCGAGCAATTGAGTGTCAGCGAGCTGAGGGAATGTGTAATCGAGCCCTGGCCCAGACGTAACAAGAGGGAACATGGGCCTGACAAAGGTGGAAATGGACATCAGAGGGGTTGGCATAGGGCTGGGCGATTGAACGAGAAGTAGTGTTCCGATCGTCGCGCCGTCTGTTGAGTTGGACAGCGCCTGGCGAATTTGCTTGAGGGGAATGTCGATTGGAAAAGGATTGTCGCTATTTTTTTCCTCCGACTTGTTTCGAAGGAGAGAGAGGTAGGCTTTGGGCGAGAGGTAAACCAAGAACGATTGCGATGGTGAAAGAAGGTAAGGCAAAGGAAGGGCATGAGATCGGTGCAGGAAGATGTCGAGAGCAGCGTCTTTTTGTGATGATGATCTGTCGGTGGATGGTGAATTGAAGGAAACGAAAATAAGACCACGGAAAGACGAACGATGCTATAGCTGCAGCTTCCCTCTGAGCAAAAGCTTCCAGTGCTGGGTAGATCTCATCCAATCCAATGAACCACTTCAATCCCCCGTCATTGGGCCTATCGGCCAGGCGATCCACCATTACAAGGTACTGCAGCTGTAACAAAATATTTTTGCCCATCTGGGATGCCTTTTGAGGGTCACGGATGTCATTCTTGCGCTGGGCTTCGGTTAAGAATGCTTGAATCGTGCGTTGCAGGAAATCGTCCAACGTCAGGGAACCAAGAGCCTTGGCCGAAGAGCCAGATGCCTGGCTTGTAATGGCATACGAGATTTTGACTCTAGACACGGTAACGTACGGTCGAAGTGCGTCGGCACGGTTGAACTCGAAGTCGATGTCCAGAACGAGGACCTTGCCCCCTGAGGTTATCGTCGTTACGTCCAACTCCTTGTTGTCGTCGTAGGTTTCCAACCCTGCCAGTTTACACCATTCCACGATACGCGACACACACCAGTCGGGTGTTTGTGCGGGAATGAGAGGAATGCTCTCGCCATAGCTCACTCCAGCGCGTTCGCGAAGAGCTGAAATGATATGTCGACTTTGGTGTTCGGACTACTAGAGACATTCGTCAGTTTCACAAGTATGGGGTGCTCTGAAGAGCTGACCGTGTACAGTGCTTGGGATATGCTGGAGTTTTGACGCAGCAGAGAAATGAGCTTTTCATTTGTCCAGTCGACAGAGGAATAGGTGGAGAGGGAATTGGAAAGATGATTTGTCGCGTCAATGAGATCCTTCAGTATACCGCACGAAGCATTTCCTTTTGACGCGAAGGGGTGAACAACGTCGCTAGGCAGTGCATTGTATTCTTGAAATCTACTGAGGGATGAGTCGAGAGTGTCCGATGATGGTTGTTGCATGTTGAGCCTCTGTCTAATCACAGCCACAGCATCTACAGATTCATAATCTAAATCTAAGGTCCATGCCTATTCTATTCTATCATTTAAATGAAGAGACTCCTTCGGAAAGCGTATGTCCTGGAACTTCTCCATAACCTCCCGCCTGGAAATAGCCTGCATTTCCAAGTGATGGATTCGGAGAGGGAGCTGAAGCCACTGGAGTAGCCTGAGCAGGTGGCATCGGTGGACGACCATTTGCAGAGGGCAAAAGAACCGGTTGCACTGGCATCGTATAACGAATGTCCAGCTCTTCTAGAACCGTCTTCAAGAAACGCATGAACGCATTACGGCGAGTCCATCGCCCGCCCCAGTCTTGCCAGTTTGCTCTGTCTGTACAACGCGAACATGAGATGGAAACCAAGGCAGGGCAGTGAGCAAACTCACGTTCAATGGCCACGATCAGATGCAGTGCGTTTTGATACTCCATTTTGTCGATATTCAACGCGAATCCTGACCACTCCCGAGAGTTGGTAGAGATATAAGCACCAATCTTGATCTTCAGCTGCTCAATCAACTCTATTGGGGTGTTATAGGAAACCATAAGGGTTGTGGTTTCCCACCTGTAAAGGACGCTGTGAGCTCTCTATCGTCGAAGGAATGAGTCCCGCACTGACATGGATTTACTTCGTCTCAGATTGTGAACCAGTTTTGAACTGGCCAGCAAGGAGTTCGGTGCGATGATTTCTTGCCCATCCACTCGTTTGAAAGTCGTGGCGAACAGGCCGAATTCTTTGACAAAGAGAATCTGGTCGTCGTCAGAACAGGCGCGATGCATGCTTAGCGAAGCGATTTACCTGATCGTCGATCATGACCAAATCCCCGACGTCGAATACATGAGTGGAGAAAATGAAAATGAGCTAAGAAAGGCGATGAGAATCCGTTTGGTGACAAGGAGAATGCTTATCTATCTCACCGATTCGAAGAGTGTCTGAGCAGAGTTTCCGAAAATGAAAGAAAAGCCGAGCACGACCGTAGCCAGCGGTACCAACGAAGCGAGGGTGTTGTTCTTTTTGAAAATAAGAAGACAGATGAAAAGAATGATGAGTAACGCCACGGTCAGTAGAACACCGTCGAGCTTGGCGACAATGGAGCCGACGTCCTTAAAAATGATGAGGCTGAGGATGTGTTGATAGGCTCAAAAATTGTCAGATTTACCTTCAGGCCTGCTACCAATGACTTCCTCTCTTGATAGATCCTTTGAACCGCCTCACGCATCTCCTTCTTCGAGATGTCGCCATTCCCATCCTTGTCGAAGATGGCGAATGCGTCATGCTGGATCGACCAATGAGTACAAGTACTTCACTGCACAAGAGAAATACTCACAGCTTCAGTAGTTGATCGGAAGTATGGATAGAAGTCTGTGTCGTATGTTAGTATCGAGCCTGAATTCATAGGCCTAAGAGCCTCACCTTCAACAATAAGATGAGACCGTGGCGGGTAGACGTCGCTGAGAGCTGCAAACAATTTGCGGGCGAGCCTCCTGGCAGAATGTGCTCCAACGAGATCAACGTCTTTGTTAAACTTCGAGTTCTTAAGAGCGACTTGGCCAATCGCTTCACCAAGCTATGATCGCAGGAGTTAGTGGAAAGCAACGGAAAGGTATCAAGAGTATACGAACCTGGTCAACTATTACGGTCGCCATTCCTCTCCCACCTCTCCTTCCCTTGGAAAAGATGCTCGCAGGATACTTGGATCCCTTGCCGGTATTGGGAGAGCTACTGCTCGGAGAGTTTCCGCTACTACCTTTCTTGTGGCCACCGTTAGACAAAAGCTCCAGACTGCTTTGGTAGGCGTGCTGCGATCTTTGTCCCTTCCGAGAGTAAGGAGAACGTGACAGGTGGTCCAGTGCTCGCAAGCCGAGTTGATTCTCCGTCAGTCTGTCCGCCAGGGCCTGCTGGTGGAAGTTGATTGCAACGAAATGCAAGAAGAGCTTTTCAACCAAGACGACGATTCCTGCAGCAAAGAATGCCTATGTATCGGGTTAATGAGGGTGTCTATCCACTTGTAAGGGTTACCTTACCTGCATGACCTTGTTGATCACAGACCAATATGAATAAGGTGGATGGTAGATTGCTCGAATGACCGAGAGCGCGACCCATGCCCATGTGATATCCAGAGCAAACTTTAACCACCCTTTGACAGCCATGACGAGCTGGACAGCAAAGTTAACATGTGTACAATCCATGCAGCCTAACGAAGCACTCACCTCGATTTGAATTTTCAACCTCTCGACTTGACCTCCGAAAAGCGACGTTACTGCTACAACAAGGTGGGGAATAGCATCGACCAAAAGATACGTTCCACAACTTGTAGCCCAGTTTATAGTCAACCACAGTGACCAGACGTGTACCTGCACTTTGACGGGGGTATTGGGGAACCGAACGTTGACTACGATGAGAGGCGTAACGAAAACACCAACCCCGAGGAGGGCAATCAAGAATACGCGAATGGGCCTCGAAAGCTTCATGAACGCGAGCCATACTCGACGACCTCTCTTCGCCTCAATCTTCCCTTCAACCTTGGAGTTTGCTTCATCGTCCTTTTCCCAGTCAAACTCTTCTTCCTCCGAGGATTCGTTGCTGGACGAGGTGTCAGTATCCGAAAGTTGCGCTTCGCCCGGTTTCTTGATATTCTGGGCCTCGACCTGGGTGTCGATTTCCAGTGTTTCTAGTGGTAGAGGGTCGGGCAGTTTAGGTGGCATAGGCGGTGAGAAGGACCAAGAAGACAAAAGCACCCCATTTCTTGTTCGCGGCGGATGGATGCAAAATGACACTCCACACGGGTATACCATTAGCGATTGATAAGCGCTCAAATTCCCACGCCCAGTTTCCACCGAAGTTGACGCGAACCGTCATATGACGTTCATCCCAAATCGATTAAACTCGGACGTAGCCTCCGCTACGACACACGTACAACACAGTGAAAGAAATAATGATATATTATATATTAAGTCGGTGGCCATACAAGATTCTCATATGCTGGATCGGTTCCCCAACGTGCCCAAATAAATGACTGAAGATCGGTGAAGGTGATGTAAAGGTTATCCCGGGTTTGAGCTGCACAGGCCCTAAGACCTTGCTCTCGGAGTAAATTGAAAAGTGAAAACCAAGAAACGTATCGCTCGGGAGGTGTAGATGTCGAGAGAAGAAGACGCGATTTGAAAATGGCTTGGTGAAGATGAGGGTAGAAGGGATCATAAAAGGTCGTCAAAAACGCTTCCTTATCCCGCGCAATAGATATTCTGTAACGCAATGAGGTTAGATAGCTCCAAGAGTTGCAATGCACGGCACTCACTGATACATAACAGCCACGAGGGCAATTTGAAGACCCAGCACAAGTAAGATGGAAGGCCGCACGGGAAACCTGGAGGAGCTCGAGCCTGTCAAAGAGGTCTGTTGGGAGTAAGTACATGAAAACACATAGTAGTCACCTGTACCCACCAAAGCAGAACTCTTCTGCATGCTCGCACGAAGGGAACTAAATTTGTCCTTGAACTCTTCATTGTTCCTCTTTATTTCACCGTCAAGCCGCCTCCGCTTTTCACGAGCATGCAGAGACGCAGAGTCCAATTCCTTAACTCGAGATACTTCTGATGGAGAAAGAGAAGCGGTACTGGTGAAGAATCTGTCGTTAGTAAATTCCAACAAGCAATGAATCGAAGTCACTAACCGGTCCATTTCGTGCATCTCCTGCACAAGTTCATCAAGCCCACGGCGCACACGAGAGAGCAATTCATCCCGGTTTTTGGGAGGCAGTGAGACCGAGCTTCGGTTACTCCCGTCAATGCTCTCATCGTCGATAGGTTGTCCTAACGAGTCGAGTACCCTTATCGACGCCCGAGGCTTAGCCTTCTTTGGACTCTGATCCTGCTCTTCCGACTGCTCGTTGCCAAAGGCGTCTAGAACACGAATACTAGGCGTCTTCTTGGAAGGAGACAAAGAGAGCAGGACCCCAGCAAGCTCCGGAGTGGCGGGAGGAGATATGGTCTGGGTTTGAGCTTCTTGCGAATTCAGACCATTGGTCATATCTGAAGCCGATGCGTCGCTCTCTCCAACAAATTCTCTTGTCTCGTTTGCATCAGGATCGAACCGAACTTTCATAACAGTCTTTCGAGCTGCAGGAGTCTGAACCCATGCTCCTGGTGCTGCCGGTGTCTGGAAGTACCGCGAAGCTGCTTTGGAAAGTGATGTGGCTGGCGTTGAAAGGCCGTTCTCGGTATGAACGGGGAGTACTTCGGGCTGTGGTGGTTCCGTATCAGGTTCAGTATCTGTTTCTACCGATTGATCTGCATATTGACGCTTGGGCGGTGCTGCTGGGGTAGCAAGCCAGCCTCCAGGTGGCTTGGGAGTGGGCATGGCTGAGAAATTGGGTAGGTCTGAAGGGGGCTGGACATCGTCTCGATCAAGAGACTGGTTGCTCAATGATGAATCCGAATACCGACGCCGACGGCGAGTGGGTGCAGGTGTGTCCATCCATGAGCCAGGGGCCTTGGGCGTTTTCAAGGTAGCGTTCGCTGTTTGATTAAACAAGCGCACAGGCCGAAGATCGTTATCGGTTTCGTCATCGGACGGGTCTGGTAGAGGCGGAAGGGCCTGAGGCGGCGAAGGAGTTTTGAACTCGAGCCTCAAACTTGAAGAAGACGCGTGCGGTGGCGGCGTGGCGAGGAAGGAAGGCATCTCTGGCATCGGCTCTTCACCCGACTGAAGCGCGTCAGAATCCAGGGCATCCGGGGGCAAGGGGGGACGTTCAGGAGAATCAGTGGGAGGGGGCGGTACTGTCCGTAGTGTCGGGGTCAAGTCCTGATGTTGAACGCCTTCAGGGTCGTCTATACGAGGGTCTAAACTAGCGCTTGGTTGTACGGGTTCCGGACCACTGAAGAGATCGTCCGCTTCGCTAGCGGATGACGTTGCACGCGCAGTAGGGACTTTCTTGGGTGACCTTAAAGGGATTTTGCTGGCCTTGACCACGCCTCTGCGAGAAGTGTCAGCAAACCCGAAAGGCGTCGAGGAGGTTGACTTTGAAGTTGATTTTGAAGTTGATTTTGAAGTTGACTGTGGAGAAGAGCCAAGCCTGACCGATGGCACAGGTACAGGAGCACGAAGAGTCTTATGAAAATCAGCGGGACCTTGAAAGCTGGCAGAGGACCCGACTCTCCTGAGAGAAGGAGAAATAGACGGAGAACCCGACTGAGTTCTTGAATGGCCATTCACGTTCGGAGAAGAAGCATGGGGTCGCAAAGAACGTGAACCCACGCCGGAAGTCTTCCTTATCCTGGAGGCCGTTACTGAGGCAGTCGAACCAGGGTTGTGTGAATCATCGGACATGTCCACTGACGAGACGCTGGAAGTCCGTGACCTTACATGAGAAGGGGTAGTCGGTTGCTGAGTCCCGTTCACACTCCATGTAGGAGATGGAGACCGTTGGGAATAGTCATGCCATACAGGACGAGGCGAGTTCCAGTTTCTTTCACGTTCGTGAACAACCTCCGGGAATACATCCTCTTCCCAACTCGAGTGTGCCGACGGAGTCGGAGATGCCCCAAGGTTCTGCAGACTGTGCCGACGATTGGCCCGCGATGTAGAAGGAGAGTTGCTTTCCGCCCTTAACGACTCGGTGGCTGCGGCTGCAGCACTGAGAGTTCGGGGTCGTTCCGATGAAGAAGGGGGAGAAGTGAGACTGATACTGGACGTTCGACGGGATAGGCTGGGCGATGCCTTGTTCCACTGGCGCTCGCGCTGATGCAGACGGTCCTTCTCGAACTCTTGAATTCTCTCTCGATCTGACGGAGAAAATCACACCACCGATAAGTAAGGTAGCAGACACCAGGATTGAAAACAACCTACGCTCTGCATTGGAGATCACGGAAATGCTTCTAGTAGAGGATGCATCCGAGAGTCTAGGGGAGGACGAGTTTCTGGCACCCAAGGTCGCTAGAGACCGCGCGGTAAGAGGGGTCTTTCCAGAAGACTTTATGCTGGCTTCTGGTGTCTTGGGGGCGAGGGTTCGAGATGTTTTTGGGAAACTCCATAATCTATCCCTGAGAGACTGGTTCTCGGGGGCCTTTGGCGACACTGAGCAGGAACAAGAACATGAACATGGTTCTTTTGAAATTTTCGAAAATGAGAAACACACCTGAATTATTTTGAGGAGAGCCTGAGGCTTCTAGCATCAAAGGAAAAGGGAGGGTGTCAGATAATGGGTTGCAACAGGCACGGGATAACTCACGAGGTGGAGGAGTCCAGGAGGGTTTGGATGCAGTACGGTCCATACCAGGGGTTGTTGGAGGCTGTTGCACTGTATGATCTTGGCTAGGAAAAGAGATGCCATTGATAGATGCTGTTCCGAAAGTAAGCTTATGCAAAGGAGAATTTTAACTCTGTCCTTCTCACCTGGCTGGTCAACGTTCCGGTCATCATAGCTTTCCAGGCCATCCATGATCCGTTGCATCTCCGAGTCCTGTTCAAGCAGGTCTATTGAATTTTCCGTCAGAAAAACTGAGTGTATCAGCACGATAGAGAGACTAAACTGGTCTGTAAGTGAGAATCCGTGGACATGTGCAGCGAGTGTTGGGGAGTGCTGGTGGCGACAGGAGGGGAGGTTCGGGATGAATCTAATTCCCGGAGCAACTCTACAGTGTCTACGCTCATATCATCTATTCGACGATTAGCTTCAGCTCCATAACAAAGAGTAGAGAATTACCATTGTCCAGACCTGAGATATTTGACTTGCTGTTCATGTACCGTTGCTGCAAAACTTCCATCGTCAACGGCTGGGCCCGTGACTTGAAAGATGGCTGAGCGTGTATTGTCGAGCCTGTTAGGGAAGGAAAGGGTTAAGAGACACGGCGTAACGGGATAAAAAACGACCAAAGACTAACGGTATGAATTTTCCACCTCTTCGTCACTTAGGCTCTTTCGCTTTGCCCTGATCTTCGACCTCTCCCTTTCCTTCTCCATCTTGGGACTAGGGTCAACATCGCTGAGGTCTATGCTGTTCCTCCGCTTCTTCTGTTTCTGTGGGGTGTCGCCGGGAGCGCGCAAGGCTCGGGAGAAAACGTCGCGTAAACTCTCCCTTGCCATACTCGTGGTCGCATTTGCATTGATAGATTCGCCTCTGTCAAAGTCTGATTCGTGTTCTGATTCGGATTCGGGTTCAGGGGGTGGCACAGGTGTTGTTTGGGTGGAATGGTTGGGGACAAGGGAGAGGAGGGCGCGTAGTCGTGCGGCCGGGGTTTCGCCATTAGGGGGTGGGAGTTTGGAGGCCACGGGTATTCGGGGCGTAGACTGTTCTTCGCTTTCCGTGTCGCCAGAATCCCTGTCGATACCGGAGAAATTCACGTCGACGAGCTGGGAGAGCTCGGGCAACCGTGATGGGCCAGCCTGCAAAGTTGACGCGGTGGTAGTGCTCTCGTCGGGGCCTGGCATGGTGCGAGTGATTCTTCTGCGAGTCGAGCTCGGGAATGGAGGGGATCTGTCCATTGCTGGGAGGATGGGCGGCTAGGACTCGCAGAACGGCTCTGCCGTCGACGAGGACATGAGGCAACGGAAGAAACAACACTTGCCCTCAACAGAGTTCACCCCGTCACGTGCCTCAAGGAACATACCACGCGCCGCGATTGGTCGCAAAGCAGGACAGCGGTCGATTCTATAGCCAATAATTACATGTGTCCTCCAGCAAATTTCTCTACCAAAGGCTTCCAGCAGTCTCCAATCTGCATGTGTTCCCCTTCACACGTCTCGAATATCACGTCCCCTCGTTGATCCAACTGCCTCAGCCCAATCCAATCCTCGAGGTATAGCGGCTGCAGTCGCATAGGAATAATGACCTTCTCGTCTGACAGGCGCTCCTGTTGAGGACCCTCATTATTGTAGAGCGTCTTCAATGTAGCGTCGTCCTCGGGGATGGCTTCCGACCCAAACCAGGAGCTCTCTGGGGGAACCACCGTCTTGTCCTGAGAGAACAGAACGAGTACGAGCTTGTTGAGAGACCCGAAATTCTTGATATATGTCCCATTTCGTGAATCCGGTCGCTCGTTGTTGATTGACGTTAGGAAATGGTTGGCTTCCAGGTACCTTTCGTAGTTGCGCGGATCTCGGAAATACTGGGCCTACAACATGTCAATATGTCACTGGTCAGCTGCTGGCTAACAACCACAATGAGACTGCTGCACACCTGGACCAAGTTTGTCTGAGCCCACTCGCCATACACCGCGCCCTTTGCAGCTCTCCGAGCGATTTGGCATAATATATCGAAACGGCCACACACAGGGATATCCGAGATACCCATATGTTGTGAACCAAAGGTAATCAGGTTGTTGACGGGTGGAGAGTTGTACCGCTCGACATAGGCTCGAAGAAATTGACCGCCTTGTCGACGAGCAACGCGTTAACCGTAGTACAGCCTCGAACGATTGCATGTAACACACCTTGCGAGAACCCAATCGCGTCAAATCCATCCTCCAGCTCTGGTATTTCGGCCAACTGCTCCGACACAAAAGCAACTTGCTCATCGACGTTGCCGTACTAGCTGAGGAATGTTTCATGAGCGCGATCCTCGGTCTGAAAGCAAGAACCACCCACGAAACCGGCTTTCTTGTCGTCTTCAAGCTCTGGTTGGATATACACAGAGTGAACGAAGATCCCTGGATGCACATCCTTGATCATGGACACGAACTCCAGCATTCCAGGTGAGGAGTGCGAGTCTCCTACACCGGCTTGGTTGAGCAAACGGACCAGTCGACGAATTCTAGACAACCGCACCTAAGCCGTGCCATACCACGAGAGGTCGAGGCTTCGTCGCCTTAATGACAACTGCCAAAGAGGACGAAACCAAAGCGAGGAACAAAACCGCCCTGCATAACGCTGCGGACATGGTGGTTGGTAGTGAAGGGATGGGGGCACTTAGTGGTGGCGCTGCTCTGATCAACCGCGAACATCAACTGCATCTACTATTGCAAACACACAAGAAACACAGACCAGGCCACAGGAATACCAGATATCATAGTACATTTCATTCATCCACTTCAAAAAACAATGCAAGCAATATATCCCATCTAAGCACCCGAACCTGACGCCAACTGCGAGTCGTACAGCTTCTTCTGTTTATCCCAAGCCTTCTTCAACGTCTTCCGTTTCGACTTTGTCACCTCTTCCCCTTGGGCGTCCTTCGTCGGAATACCGTCCTCGTCCCATTCCGAGTACTCCTCAGTACGGAACAGATCCTGAGGATTCACTTTCGCCTTCTCCGCCTTCTCCTTCTCCAATCTCAACGCCTCCAATCTCGCCGCCTCTTTCTTCTGCTCCTTCTCCAGCTGTGCCTGTACCTTCGCTTCTCGTGCAGCAATGAGCTCTGCTGGATCACCAAACTTGATCAGAGCAGGTTCGCCGATAGAGCTGTCCCGATCTTCGAGGTTCACGCCTAACTGCAAGAGCTGGTCGTCTCGCACATTGTCGGAAAGCTTCAGCAACTCTTGGCAGACAGGCTCCGTCTTGTTGGAGATGGCAAGGTGTTTAACGTTGTCCCGGAATTGAGAGAGGGCCTGGACATATGGCAGAATGACGGCCTGCTTATTCTGCACGCTCCCAGAACCAGCGCTGCCTGTTCCAGAGGACCAACCAATGGCATCGTCGCCTGTGGACGCTTCGAACCCGAATATTTGTAGCATTTTCGTGATCCATCGGGCCACCTCTCGGATGGAGTTGAGCGAGAAGTATGCATCTGGGTCGTTCGCTGACTTCTGGTTATTCTTGATGTAGGTATTCGTCTTGCTGATAAGATCCTGAATGGTGGAGAGGGCAAGTCCGGTATTGAAAGAGTCGCACAAGGCGTCATGTACTTCCTTCTGGGCTGTCTTCAAGCTGCAGGCCGACGATTAACGTCGAGTGAGGAAGAAAAGCGTGCGGTACTCACTCTTGATAGAGTTGCCTCTCTTGCGCCCTGAAAAGGTGCTTCGGTCGAGGACCTCCTGCCGACGCGGCCTCAAGTGTAAGGGCCTCAACGCTCGAGAAAAAGTTGGACGCCGTCTTCTCCCAAAGGTCCACCTCCGCTCGGAAGTTCTGGGAAATCTCCAAACCACCCTTCCACCCACCCATCATGAACAGAATGCGCAATTTCCGTACTGTCCAGTCGCCACTGTCTAGTGCTTCACGAATTGTGACGAAATTCTTCAATGACTTCGACATTTTGGCTCCCGCAATCGACAGATGGCCCATGTGGATGAAGTAATTAACCCATTGAACAGGGCTTTGACTGTTCTTGGGGTCTTTATGCCAATATGCTTCAGCTTGAGCAAGCTCGTTGTCGTGGTGAGGGAAAGCCAGGTCAATACCACCGGAATGGATGTCGAATTGTGACCCGAGGACCTGACTAGCCATGGCAGAGCACTCGATGTGCCAACCAGGACGACCTGAAAAGAAAAGAATTTTCTATGAGGACAAGAAACGAACGTCAGTAGCAGAGATCGACGCACCAGAGCCCCAAGGGCTCTGCCACCCAGGTTCGCCCGCTCTGCTCTTCTTCCACAGTGCAAAGTCTCTCGGACTTCGTTTCTGAGCCTTTTCGTTTTGGATTTCCAACTCTGCAGCAGACACTCCTTCCTGAGTTGCGGGCGGAGCGGTCACTTCTTCCTCCTGCTTGGCGTCGCCTTTCCGGTTTCCAGGCTCGAGCTTGGCGTAGTAGTGACCTGCTTTCTCGAACGCATTGACATCGAAGTACACCGTACCCCCAGGGATGGCATAGGCGAACCCATTGTCAATAATTTGCTGGACAAATGCGATATTTTCCGGGATAAACTCGCTGACTCGAGTNGTGATGGTTGGAGGAAGGCAGTTCAGGGTGCGGAGATCCTCGTTAAAGTGATTTTCCCAGTACGCAGCATAGTCGGCAAAGATTGCATGCTCCTGCGGTGGAATCTCGCTCTTTTTGACATTACCGAGGTACGAGGACAGAATGCCATCAGTAGCTGGGTAATATTGCGCAGGATCGGAGGAGCCGTTGGAGGCCGAGCGTAGAGCGTTTACAGCGCTTTGCAGAGCGAGGATCCGTACTTTGAATATGGTCTGGTCCTCGTCCAAAATGGGACTCTCTATGAGTTGTTTTTGGGTCTCGAACCACTGTGGGAAGGCGTCTATTGAGATGGTATCCGCGGGGAATCCTTTGGTATCGCGGGCGTACTGGGCAAAGGCCAGCCGAGTATCCTCTAGAACTTGGGAATCAATTTGAGGGTGATCTTCCTTGTACTTTGCAAGGAAATGCCGCTCCCTTGCTCTTTTGATGATCTTGAGAAGGGAGAGGTAAACTGTGTTCACCGAAGGAGAGTACAACAAGACAAACCTTGTCATCGACATCAGTTACGTTTTGCACAAACACTACCTCGTATCCGAAATAATCTCTCATTATCCTCCGAAGGACATCTGTAGTAAGATAGTTGCGTGCATGACCAAGGTGCCCAGCGTCATAGACGGTTGGACCGCAGCAGTACCAGGTAACTCGGCGATTAGGATCGAGCGGCACGAAGGGTGTTTTGGATTTGGTGATAGAGTTATAAAGCGAGAGCTGGGGCGCCGAGGAGGTCGACGGCAACGGAGAGCTCCATGCAGGAGGATCCCTGTTCTCGAGAGCCATTGGAAGAGGACGATGGTCAACGGTCAAGATCTAAATGACTTGGTTGCGAAAAGACACAATGTCGGCGTTTGCCGATGACATCATTTTCCTGTTCGAGTCGGTGCTCGTCGTTGAAGGCGGACTCGTTATCGACTCACAGTCCCTGCTCACAATCTTATCGTGTTATCCTGCGTCTTTTATAAATGGGCGCCATATCATGATACGGACGAAAAACGAGGCATCAATTTTCTTCTCTCTTCCATATGCTCCCATCGAAACGGACGTAGCATGTGCAAAGTGCCACCCAAGCTCCGTCGCACGAGTGCCATAATCCCACTTCTGACAGTCTGTGTCGAGCCCAGGCGAATCGGATATGTATTGTCCTTACCAAAGGTATGTATGTAACTAAACTCAATTTGCGCACACGACTTGACACTAGCCAGATGTGTAGACGCACCACCGACCATATGGTGCACTTTGGGGAGTTTTTGATCCATCTCAATTGGTCGGGTCGGAAGGGGAAACCATGCTGGTACCCTCCTTTGCACCGTCGGGTACAGGGCTTGGCCGTCTCTTCTCCAGGCTGTGCCTTGATACTCACAGGCTTATCTTGTTTTTTTCAAAATCAAATGGACGAGATGCGTCCACACGACAGTCACCGAGTGGTTCATACCGAATGGCATGTGGATCCTTGTCCACCCATCCCCTTATCGTCCTAAACAGATGAGGAAGTATATATAGGAGGGCTTCTCTTGCTTCTATTAGCCGCGAGAAGGTTTGATCCTCTCACCTCTGCTCTCTTCCCGAGCGAGTTGCCGCCTATCCGTCGCCGAGTTTTGTTCGCTTTAGCTCGCCAGGATGGACGCTCACCCTTCCCCACTCATCGTTGACGAGAAACCTGTCAAGAGACAGAACTCTCGCTCTTCCACCGACTCCTTGTCCAAGAAGGAGGCTTCCCATGACCCAGAGGTCTTTGTGCAGAACGCTGGTGCCAACGAAGATGACGAAAAGAAGCCAAGTCGCGGGGCTCTCTTCTACAAGCGATATCGCCCATTCATTCTCGCAGCAGTCGCTCTCGTCATTTTGGGCTGGTGGATAAGCGCTACGGTCTTGAGAGCTACACGACGCCGATGGTAAGTTTTTTTTTTTTACTTCACTCGTGTGAGAAGCAGGCCCGCTCACCGAACCGCAGGATTGTCCAGACACTTTTCGCATGGAGTTTCATCTTGTGAGCAGGATCCATTGAGGGCACGACCTGCTTTTTTTCTAACCGCCCACAGGATCATCGCATTTCGCTTCATCCCCAACTCTGTTGTCACAAAGCCCGTTGGGGCTGTCTGGAATCCGCTCATCCAGACACCATGGTACAAGCTCCCATACCGTGTCAGGCTTGCCATCGGTTGGGCCTGCCTGCTCGCTATCGTCTTTGGGACTGCATTCGGTTTCAAGCTTGAACCTGTTCGTATCGACCTCTTCTTATCATCCAATGATAAATGACCTATCGAACCAGGGTACAACTTACGGTGACCGAGCCATCAATGTTCTCGGGCTGTTCATCTTCCAGCTCGGATTTTGGGCGACGTCGAAACATCGCTCACACGTCCCATGGTGCGTCTGGTCAAACGCCTGGCAACAGAACTCGCCGTGTGCTGACCTACGGCGGTTTTAGGCCCACGATCATTGTTGGGTTGTTCCTTCAGCAAGTGATTGCTCTGTTCGTTCTCAAGACTGGTGCTGGCTTCTCGATCTTCCACTGGATCGCCACACTCGCTGCGGATTTCTTGAGACAAGCAGATTTTGGTTCAGGTTTCTTCTTCGATGCCGAAACGATCGACAAGCACTGGTTTTTCGTCAACACTGTACGATTCAACTATCTCATTCCTTGCTATGATGTCGTCTCACACGCCGTCTCGTTGTAGCTCGGTTCCATCATCTTCTTCATTGCATTCGTGCAGATGATGTACTACCTCGGCGTCATGCAATGGGTCATCAAGGGATTGTAGGTTTACCCTGCTCTGCACGTATGTGTCGGATATTGACAAACTCCAGTGCATGGTTCTTCTTCAAGATCATGGATGTCTCCGGTGCTGAGGCTGTTGTCGCCGCTGCTTCTCCCTGGGTCGGCCAGGGAGAGTCTGCTTGCCTTGTCCGACCTTACGTTGACTGTGGGTGTTCTCAACATTTTCTATAATTGTTTCGGAACTGATTTTAAACCGATACAGTGATGACTGAGTCCGAGATTCGTGAGTTCAACTATTTTCGAGATTTACACCGGAAGTCTGAGTTGCTATTCTAGATCTTACCATGACTTCTGGATTCTCCACGATCGCCGGTTCCGTGTTGGGTGCATACATCCGTCTTGGAGTTCCCCCGGAGAATTTGGTTACCTCTTCGGTTATGAGTATCCCTGCGTCCATGGCAATCAGTAAGATGCGTCTTCCCGAGCTCGATGAGCCAGTTACTCGAGGACGAGTAACTGTTGACCGCGGTAATTCCTCGAAGGAGAAGAAACCTGTACGTGTTTTTCCCTATTATCGACTCCCCTGAACGGCTATTGATAGAGTTCTCCGCCGGTTAGGCCAACGCTCTACACGCATTCAGTCAGGGTGCCCTCTTCGGTTTGATTGTTGCAGGTCAAATCTTGTAAGTCAAAATTTCCACTAAAGCCAAAGTTCCAATGCGGGGGCTATTCTCACCACTGTATACGGATGCTCATATGACTTGCCGCCCAACAGGACCAACGTGCTGACTGTTATTGCCCTCGTTGCAACGTAAGTACCCCAGATCTTCAACGTGTCTCGATATTCCAATTGAGAACCGACCCCCCTTCCTTCATATAGTATCAACGGTCTTCTGACCTGGATTGGCCGAGGCTTCGGTATCCACGCACTTACCCTTGAGCTCATAATTGGCTACATCTTCTATCCCTTGACCTTCCTTATCGGCGTTCCTCGAAGCGAGATCTTGCCCGTTGCACGCCTCTTTGCGACCAAACTGGTGGCGAATGAATTCGTCGCTTATCTTAGGTTGCAGGAGATGATGGCGACTGCGCCATTGTCGCAGCGCGCTTATACCATCGCTTCGTATGGTCTTTGTGGTTTCGCCAACTTGGGCTCGCTGGGCATTCAGATTGGTGTGCTCAGCGCCCTTGCGCCTTCGAAGACCAAGATCATTGCCAGGATTGCTGTTTCGGCTATGATCTGTGGTTTCTTGTCTACTCTCCAGACTGCGGGTATTGTGTAAGTGCTTCTTTCTTCTTCTCGGCCTTCGCTGGAGAATCATAACTGATGTTTTGTTTTGCACAGGGGTATGCTGTTGTAATATTTGTCTTCTGTAATTTTGGCCTTGTACTGTGCGTCTTCGATGACGATATTATGGATTCAAAGGATATTTTCGAAACCATTAGTGTGCTATCAGCGAGAGATTTGCGCAAAAAGTCGTATCAGTGATTTGTACACAGCCAGTGGGCACGTAAGACAGGTAAAGTTCACAAACACATGTGAAATCGTTCAAACAAAAAGATAACTCATCGGCGGTTCTACATGCACAAACCGAATCTCAAGCTTTCAACGCCTTGATACTCTTCCCAGTTGCGATGGCCAGCCATTCACCGGGCGACGTTGAGTGGCCCGTGTTCATCTGGAGACCCTGAATCAACGGCGACCACACCAAGTTGTTGACCTGACCATTAGCGGTGTATGCCATATAGGGTTCAGTTACTATCTTCTTCTTGGCGTCAGGACGGGGGGAATTGAGGCGAGATCCTGCGCTGCGCGGTGATGCCGGGCCCTGGGTATAGTCGGCCAAATCCCACAACAATACTTGACAATCATCGCCTGGAAAAGTATTACGAGAGAAGCAAAAGTTTAGTTGGCAGTGCCAAGTTCTTTGGGGAAACGAACATGCTTACCGGCGCTCGCAAGTAGGGGGTGGTCACCTGAGCCCCATCCTAGAGCGTTGACAGCTGCATGGTGACCTCTCAGCTCCATGACAGGCTGACCCGGACTTCGCATGTCCAGGATCTGAATCTCGTTTCCATCCATATGGAATGTTGACATGTAATTGGAATCGGACGGGTTGAATGCGATTCGAAGGAGTGGGGATGTGGGTGGACGAGCGGATGCGGAGGGCGAGACAGATGGCACGGGTGGGTTCTTGGGTGCGGGAGTTTCGTAGAGGATCGTCGAGTGCTCCAGACTTCGAAGATCGAATGCGCGCAGACTCCCATCGGCGCCTACAGATACAAAGATATCTGTTGAGCCTGGAAGCCAGGCTACATCGTAGACCTCTCTATCGTGGGCGATGAGCTGGGTCATCGCTGACGAGGTGTCGATATTCCAGACGGTACATGTTGTGTCGATGGAGGAGGTGACGATGAGGTTGGGAGACTTTTCGTTCCAAGAAAAGTTGGTCAATGGCGCGCCGGTAGATGAGCTTTGGACTTTGGATTGCTTGGGCTGAAGCTCAGGACGTTAATGCTAATACTGCGAAAGAGAGCAAACTCACTCCAGACAAGGCTATCTTCATCGACAGGCTGTGACCACCAGCGCTCTGGGGCTGTCGTCCGACATACGACGATGAGGGAGCTGGGCCATCTGTCGAGTACTCCCATATCCGCAAGGCATCGCCTGTGGTTGCGAGGAATTCTACAGCTGGGGACTTTTGGGACCAGGAGTAGTTGGCTGCACCCGCCGGTTGCCACTGGAGACTTGTTGCTGGATAACCGTGGTGGGCTTCGCAGAGGGTTATGAAATCGGGATAATCGGTATAGTCGTCCTCGACGAGAACACGTTCATCCTGGAGGCCAATGATAGCGATCTGGTTGTGGTAGTTTTCGATGAAGGAGGCGAGGGCGAGTCTGTAGGCTGAACGAGCGCGATGCTGTTGGCCTGGTGCGGGCGTCTTGCACCAGTCGAGGCAGTGGACGGGCCCTGACGGCGAGAGCTGAAAATCAAGATATATTCTGGGTAGACAGCGGTGGGCTTACAGGGTGCCTCGTAGGAGAGCAGGGTTGTCTGTGTCATTGGATCCTGCAAGAGCTGATTGAGGCGCGAACGATAAGATGCAGTGCTGCGCCAAGCCTATTTTCCGTTCCGATTCCGTATGTCCGGCTTGCTCTCACATTCGTTTCACACCATTTCTTCAAAAGTCCATAAGTTATGCGGTCGTTCTACAGGACAATACAATACAAATACAAATCGAGCAGATGCAAAAATGACGAAAACGAGCAAAGCAGAGCGCGGAAAATGGCAAAGTCGGGCATCGTAACAGTGGCTGTTATGTTACTGTATAGCGACGAGAGTTGGTGGCGTGGTTCCGATCGAATGGTCAAACTTCGAATCGAAAATGTCGCCGCAGAGCATTGGGAAAGTCGATGGAAGGTATCGCATATTCACTGTTGGTGTTGGTGTTGGTGGCGAATGTTTTCAGGCGTTGGGTTTGGGTGGGGTCATGTCGCCAGAGAGAGAGTTCGACTGCTAATTAGTGATAACGAAAGGAATAAGAATAGAAGGAAGTTCGGAGTGAGTTGCTGGTCGTGAGACACCCAGATTACCGTCAAAGTCGGAAGCAAGCCAAGGTACAGATCACAGCTAGTCGCAGTCGACCATGGATATAGCGCCGCATTGCTCGCAATGGCTCCACATTGACCTCTGCCCGTTAATTCCAGAGGCACAGGCGATGCGAAGTTTCGGAATTTGGGTACAGTTTGAGCTGTGAAACATAAGCGCCAAATTTGACCATATATATCAAAGCACTCACCCATGGTGCACAAATGATGTAGACGCGGGCTGAATTAAGCCAACGGTGCTCGGAGAACTGGGGAACTGAGCAGTTGGGTTAGGTGAGAAGTTAAGCGGTTGGGCGTCTAACATCTCGCTCTCCGTAGCAGAAGGAGGGAGCGGGGAGAGATCGAAGGAAGGGTAGGGAGCTGCAGCAGCAATTTTTTAGCCGTTCGTTTGAGCGACTCAGGGCGCATATACATACGAGAGTAGGTGAGGGGGGAGTCCGACGCGCTGGAAGACGCACTGCTCGCGTTGGACGGTAAGCGCAGATGGAACTGCGCTGGGTAGAGCGACTCAGCGTCCGACATTGAAACATCCTCATCCGCAACCAGATTGGGGAACGGGAAGAGTTTCAGTTGTTTTTGTCTCTGCCGCCGATGTTCAGCGCGCGGGTAGGGAAGCGGGGGGACGATGAAGACATACCACGGGCGCACTGTCCTCAGTCTCGACATCGAATTTCCTCTTCATACCCATGGCAGATAGTAGATGGGGGTAGGGCTTATTTTGAATGGGAGGGAGATTGGGGTGAGAGTAGTGGGCAGAGTAACGTAGTTGGGAAAGCAACTCTGGGCGAAGCGTAATATAGATTCTGTGTTGACGCTTGTTTGCCCGCGTTCCCTGGAATCAAAAAGCACCCATTTCCTTTCGGAACTGTCAGAAATATTCCGGAAAGGCAAAATGCAATCTGGCCGTAAGCTTCCGATTGGCCAGATTTTTGCATGCATGGGTATTTTTGGTCATTTATGAATTTCCACAGGAATGTCTCGTGTCACTGTCACGTTCAAAATTCTCAGTCACAGATCAAGCCATCAAGGGGACCAAGCTGAAAATGGACATCTGATACCTTGAGTAAGCGGCATCATTGATCTGTCCGCGGAAGCAGAGCGGAAAGCAAGCGGAAAGGTTCCAGTCACGTGGTATGCGCCCACGAGACGTGTTCCCAATCCTTGAGGTTCGGGCGCTGCACTGCGCATCATCAGTGCATCTTCCTCCCTGACTGCCAGCTCGCCAATGGACCAGTTCGCCCCCCTCCTCGACCCAGTCCTCGATTTTCTGGCCGAGCGTCTACCTCCACCCGTTTACTCCATCCTCATCAACTCCCTATCGCACTTTTTGGCAGTTACCACTACAGCCTTCCGACTCCTCGGGTCCATCATTACAAAAGGCCCACAAGAATGGGACCTACAAAACATCCTACCACCCATCCTTACCCTTCTCGCGGCCTACATGGCTCTAGCAAGCGCTTATCGCACCACAACGTGGCTATTCAGGATTACCATCTTCTGCCTAAAATGGGGCTCCGTCATCGGCATACTTTCCATGGGGGCAGGGTGGTTGGCAGCACTGAATGGTGATGGCAACAATGCACTGGGTAACACCAACGGCCGTTCTCGCGGGACCTCCAGATCAAATGTCAAACCGCGGGCTCGAGTGGCGGGTACGGGGGGCAAGAAGTATAGTCCATTGGACAAGTTCGATGAGGGCAGTAGTTGGCAATACCAGGAGCCGGGGAAGGGTCAGGAAATCCTGTCAGATGCTCAGAATATCATGCAGAATATAGTCGGGACAGCCAATCAAGTCTTGGAGAACAGTGGGTTTTGGCAAGTAGCCAAGGTGATGGCTGGAATTCAGCAGCCTGAGGAACAGAGGAAGGGTGGTTCACAGCGGAAAGCAGGTCGTTCGAAGACAAAGTCCAGATAGCTTAATTCAGGGTAGCTTCTGTATCGATGGATGCAGTAGTATTTATTATAAGTATAATGTATGCTGGCTGGTCCAGTACGTTAAGTACGCAGTACTCAGGCTTGCTTCGCGGCCTCGGGTTGGTTGTATCGGTAACTGGAATAGACATTAATATCATAGATGGTGACTCGAGAGTAAATATACGCACTTTGCGATCCTCCCCAACTGTGTCAAACCCGAAAGCCCGACGAAGAAGTTGACCTGAACAGTGATGTCAGTACCGACTCGAAAAACGGAGCAGGAAGCAGTGACGAACAGCAGCCAAACTATAGTTTATCGGGGTGATAACCAGAGAGTAGCGAACCCAGATGAACCCAGTGCCAGCCAAAGCTAAACGGGGTAGAGTCAACATCGTGTGCAGCAGTGGGGGCGAGAAGGGCGACGCACCAAGGTTCTGGGAAACACTGAGCTTGTCCGCTGGACGGGTCAAGTCCTTGACTCCGGCAGCAACCAAGCACCATTTCATGAGAGGTGCCCAGAAGAACACAGTCTTGGGGCCTAAAGGACTTGAGCATGGAGCAACCGCTGCAGGCCGCATGCTCACACACCTGCTGGATGGTTCATGAAAGCCTGGAACTTGGAAGCTCCTGCTGACGCTGCTGCTCCTGACATTTTGCAAGAAGTAGGGGTATGAGAGGTATAAGGGAGGAAGAGGGAAGAGAGCAGCGACAAGACAAGACGAGAGTCAATTTCTCGGGGCCCAATACCGACTCCAGGTTCGGTGTTCAGTGGGGAAGTGACATGCGGTCACACAGTCATGGGGTCGTGACGCTGTGACAACGTGACGAGCGCGTTGGTCTCTTCCGACGCGTACCAGGAGAATAGGGGACCGTATTCTGGAGCTTGCTGCGGTCTTATTTTTACATCCCGATCGCGATATTTTCATTCTATGACGACGTTAGCACGGAGCTCGGGAGACAAGGTCCTTGGCTAGGCCGTGTTATTCTTGCTCTGGCCAGGCTGCTGGTTTCTTAGGCTTGGAAACCGCACACCCGGGAGAGCCCTAGAGGGCGCCGTGACTTCCACCCAATCCCGGCTCATCGACGCCATCTATGAAATCCCTCCGCCAATACAGATCTCGCCTTTGATGCTATATCTCCTATCGATTGGCCGGAATGCGTCAAAGCGATTCGGCCATCTGGTGAAAGAATGGACCCCGTTTTTCGTTGGCCTGGAGTTTCCCGATGGTCGCCAAGCCATAAATACTCGAGCCATTGCACCCAACCATACTCCATCGTCTTTCATTCTTTTACCACCCTTCCATCTGCTACCCAACCAGCCAACTCTTGAACGATGGGATACTGGCAGCCTGGCACACAGTACAACAATGGCGACGTCGTAACCTATAATGGTCGCGATTACAAGATCATTCAACCCCACCGATCTCAGGTACGGTAGATAAGCGTCTTTGAGGCCTCTTCAAAGTGCTCACAGCGCGCAGAGCGACTGGGCTCCTGACATCACACCGGCTCTTTGGGGTGCGATGCAAGGTGGCGGCGGGGGTGGCTACGGTGGTTACAACAATTCCGATTGCTCTTCGGGACAATCGCAGCAGACATACCAACCACCGCCCCAGCCTCAGCAGCCCTACCAACCACCCCAGCCTCAGCAGCCCCAGCAGCCACCTCCACCCCAATATTCGTATGGGAATGATAATAAACCTTCCCAGAGTGAGCAATTTGTGGATTGTCTCTAGTTCCTTTCATTTACATGACCTTGCAGCTCAGCAGCCTCAGCAACCCCAGCAACCCCAGAAGCAGGACTCGGATTCCGATGGCGAGGGTAAATCCAGCAAGAAGGCATGGCTGGTAAGTGCCACCACTGCCTCGGCCACAACGGTTGACATCATAAAAAATATCATTAGATTGGAGGTGGTATTGCTGCAGGGGCAGCTCTCCTGGGTGCCGCAGGACTCGCCGTCCACAAGCACAATGAGAATGAGAAGGACGAGGTAAGTAGTACTACGACTCATGTTCCTCCCTAGCAGACTAATTGACGCCCGCATTATCTTATAGGCGGAGTGGATTGACCGAGCTGATCGTCGCACTAAGCAGTTCTACAACAACGGACCGACCAGTCCTTGCACCTGGGTCTTGAACCGCGGCAAGAGCATCCCTCAGGGTGCGATTGTCGTCGGACAGGAGCACAGCTGGACGCTCTACATCGGTCGAGCATATCACAAGGTGAGCTACGATTTTTCTGCCAGTTCATGTGTTTGTGCTAACGTTGAACGGTGTCCAGGGCAGCATCAGTAAGGGCATCCGCTGTGATAACTCTCTCACTCTTGTTTAATCGGGGTTTCAGCTCCTGGAAAGGCATCCGATGTGTTCAAGAAGGGCGCGGTTATCGGCTACTCGCATGATGAGATCCATGTCGGTTATCCATCTCCCTTGTCCCGCGGGCGGACCTCCCGACTGATAAATCATCATTTTTACAGAAGGACACATATGAAATCTTGCTCGGCGACATGAACGGCTTGAAATGGGTTGATGCCTCCGGAAAGCTCAACGTTGGCGCTCTCGGCAAAACTCCTGTTGATGGGGGTGTCGACACCGATGGCACTCCTCTCTACGTCGCTCGTGCCCAGCACAAGGGTGTCTACCACCCTGGAAAGTGCAGCGAGAAGCTCAAAGGTTGGTTTTACTTTGGGTTTTATGGAACAAAGATGATTGAACATTCTCGTCTCTGTAGCTGCCTTCATCCCTTACGACGGTGGTGAAGTGGAGGTCTCGGTACGTCCGAATTCATTTCCTTGGTTGTGCGCATAGTTGCTGATAATTAAACCCCACAGAACTACCAAGTCTTGTGCTATGCTTGAACGTTTAAATGGAATTTGAATCGCTCACTGCTCTCAGCTTAAATCTCTGTAATCTCATACTGTATCAATGTTAGAAATGCTTGTTGTCCTCGGGCTCTTATAGGATCCTCAAATGTGTGCATATGAGGGAAAGCAAGCCAGAAAGTTTATTATTTGAGAGGGTTATCATTGAATTCCGGATATATTGCTAAACGTGCAGGACATGGGCGTAACGTTTACCAGGCCTCGGTGTCCTTGACCATGGACCGAGTGGCCTCTTCCTCCTCCAACTGCTTGTTATAGTTGTGGACGATAGCGCAAGCCCCTACAAAAATCATCACGGATCAGTCATCTCGTCATCATGACAGAAAGAACAGGGAAAAAAAACTCACAGGCAGTAAGGATCCAGAAAACAATGAAAACGGTGACCATCAAACCCTTCAACAAACTAGCACCAGCCTGGCAAGTCTTGAGCGCAGAGGGGTCATTCTCCTTTCCGACCAAGCACTCGGAGATGTAGTTGTTCGAGTCCTTGAACACTCGGTAGATGGCGAAGATACCGGCGGCAACACTGAAGGCAAGGTGGAAGACGAGCATGCCAAAGTAGATGCGCACGCATATGAGCTTGCGGCCAATACCACCGACCAAACTGGAGATCGAATGTAGATGAGTATATCATGCTTTTTATGGCTCCCCCGACAGACCCGGTACTGGGTGAGGGGGTGACTAGGCGACGTACCCGAGGAATGAGATCAAACTGAGGAGGATGTACACGACAATTTGGATGATCAAGGACTTCTCAGTGCCGGCTGGAATGGGCGCTGTTTTAGCATTTGGGGGGAAGGAGAACGGTGCGGAGACGACGTACAGGACTTCTTGAGACTGATAATGCCAACGGCAGCGACGGCTGCACCACCGAACAAGCCGAGGAACGAGAGCAGCTAATCGAGAGGAGGTCAGCGCTCGCTGTTCTATGGTGTGCGGACGGTGAGAACAGCCACTTACAATGACACCTGCCCGAACAGGGATGCAGCAGCAGAATGTGCGCGAACGAACAGCAGCAGCGTTGGGAGACATTGCGAATAAATGGAACGGTAGTTGCTAGAGGTTGAAGTGTCTTGTTTAGAGATCAACTCTTGAGGGGACAACGAGCGAAAGTTGGGGTTTCGACGGGCTTGACGACGTTGGGGGGAGTAGGACCAGCCTTATTCACGGAGAAAGGGAATGCGGGCGCTCGGGCTTATATGTGTGTTGTGGGCGGGGTTTCAATCACAGCCTGTTTCCAACGCACTGCCATCATCATCAATCATCACTGTGATTGACCAAAACACTTGCCGCTTGGGACCCAGGAGTAATTAAGATGTACATGCATACGTGTCGCACTGTCGGCGTCGGGAGGTTGAGAGACGCCGCTCACCAACTGACTTGGCCAGCAAAATCCATCTGGATTATTCCATCCTAGTAGTAGTAAACATGGTAAAATTCCGACAATAAATAGAGCAGTGCGCCTACAAAAATTAGTACGGTTACAAAGAACATACATATGTGGATAGAGCTTGATTGCCATGGGTCCATTGGAGAATGCGGTGTATTACAACGCTCAATCAGACCCACGCGATCTGGAGCGATGATGGTGCTTGTGTCTTCGTGATTTGTGGATTACAATCGCTTGAGGAGGAGCTTGAACGACGCCCCCCATACTTCCGGCGCTCATGGCTGTGCCTAGCGGTACTCCGCCTTGCATGTAGGGTTGCTGGCCATACCCAGAATACCCGGAGCTTGTGCTCGAAGCGTGGCCCAAAGGCATCGGGACAGTTGAACCGCCTGGGTAAGTCATCGTTGCCCCGTAAGGATTGGCGCCGTAGGCACTGGGCAGACCTCCGGGCAAGCCTCCGGGATAATACGGTGAAGGGGGTGGATATCCGCCCATAGAAGGTGCCATACCTCCAACAGCACTCCCAGCATAAGAGCCGGCCATGGGAGGAGGAAGGCCGTGGGGTGTC
Organism: Candolleomyces aberdarensis; assembly: GCA_004126415.1. NCBI lineage: Eukaryota > Fungi > Basidiomycota > Agaricomycetes > Agaricales > Psathyrellaceae > Candolleomyces > Candolleomyces aberdarensis. The sequence goes on along the minus strand of SDEE01000044.1, from coordinate 83,477 downwards.
GCAGGATATGGTGTCCCCTCGTAGCCCATACTGCCGGAGTATGACCGAGCCCGGGACATGGATCGAGCGCGAGAACGGGAACGTGCACGATGGGAAAGATAAGGATCCATTTCGTCGTCGTATCTGTATGGGTCGTCGTTTGCGTATTCATAATCGTCGTAATGGGATCGTGAATGCGATCGACCACGACGGTGGTGATAGAACTCATCATCTTGTCTCCTCTGCGTAACGATCAGCTGTTGAGACAGGTAAAGGAAGCAGCATTGCGAACCTGATAGAAGATATATGAAGCTGTATGTGCTGCGGCATCCGAAGCAGCAGAACGCGCGTAGGGATCCATGGTCCGCCCAGCAAAGCTCAACAAGCGGCTGGCTAGTTGAAAGGAATAAGCAGGAGCGACTGGGTGCCGAGTTTGCGCTTACCTTCCGCAACGGCGAGACCTATCAAACCTTCTCTCTGCCTTTCGATGTCGGGCCCGAGAGGCTCGTACATCGACTGGTTATGCATCCAGGTTCGATAGGACTCGTAGGCGGCTGCATGGCCAATTTCAGACGGGGACATAAGGTTTAACTCGTTCTACGCTTCGTTAATAAACCTGGTCGAAACTACTGTGAAAGAAATGCATACCATTCCTCCATAAGCACGGCGATGCCAGTGCCTAGCCTCGTGGACCCCGACACCTAGGCCGCCAGTATTAGCCATGTCAAAGTGTCTGACTCGATCCCAGGCATGGTTGAACAACGACCTATCAAACTCTGGGATTAGAGTGTGGTTCCGGTGGTATTTCCTTCGACAAGTAATTGTGAAGGCAGGATGCTCACGGATCTTGGCCAGTGGGGGCATGAGCACGATAGAAATCAAGACCTCCCCCTTGGTTTATAACTTTTATGTCAGTGCCTCGTGTTGGGGGTCATTTTGAGCGGTTAACTTACAGGTCGATTGCGGTTGGAAACTGGGAGGTGGAGGTGGTCCAAATTGGTACTATGGAGCAGTCCCAGAGAGAGATCGTCACAATACAGTTCAGGCTGGAGAATGGTGTGAGCATACCGGGTTTGCCCCGCCCCAAGGCTGGCCAGGTTGTTGGTAGTAGTTTGCTGGATAAGCCATCCGAGAGGGTGGTTAGGGAGTAAGGCGGAGAAAGAGCGGTACTCGTTTATGAAAGAGACACCCCCTTAAGAGAGAGATACTTGGGGCGGTCTTGATAGGACGAGGTCCCTGGAGATGGGAGACGATTGGAAAGGTGTAGAAAGCAATAAACGCTGACATCACCGTAGGAATCGATGCCGGTGCCGCTGCTAATTACCTTAGGTAAGCTGCCTCCCTTTCTCCAGCCAACTCCAGCCATATGTCAGGCCCCCAGGAGTATTCGGTCTTTGCCAATCCGGAATTCGACCCCAACGACTACGCCAATGCCATCCTCGCCGGAGAGTCCTATCCTCCTCAAGACTCCAAGCCCAAGTCCTCTGCACCGTCCAAGTCCACATTGCAGGATTCAATAGCGAAAGAAGACATCTCAGTCGCCATCTCAAAGCTCACCTTTGGCATCGACGACGTCTCCAAGCAAATCAAAAGTCTGGTAGAGTCAACAACGTGTTTCCCCAGTCGAGAGCTGACGCGACGGGCGCGTCCAGGTTACTGCCCATCATGAACATCTCCTCGGTCAAGCTGCTAGCGCAAGCAATCTGTCCGGCTCGCTGGTCTCTGTTCGCTCAGGCTTGAATGAGCTAAACAACTCGCTAGAAAAGTTGGTCTCTTCGTGCAATCCAAGCCTCACAAGTCTAACCTGTGCACCAGACTGCAGCAAAGAGTCCACGTTCCCTATGAAGCACTCCAGCTCCTGGTTGCGCGGCTACGCAAACTCCAAGAAGCTTCGGATATCCTCCGGAGAACATCCCGTTTCGTTATTCTTGCACGCCGGCTGCAGCTCCAGATGAGTGAGATGCAGAGCACAAGTAGCGACAAGAAAGTGGACAAACCTTCCGTGGTGGAGACCAGCGATAGTCTGGCCTCTGCTACGGCCGCTCAGAGCCTTGATATAGAGGACGATAGGGAACGCACGATTGCCAAAGCTGCTTTGACGATATCTGAAATATGTGAGTGATTGTTTGTGGTACATGCTTCGACGCTAACATGTCCTCAAGCTTCTGTTCTCGATGGCCCTTCATCCAGCGAAAGCTCTGACACATCAAGCAATATCTCTCTACGAAACATCAATGCCGTGGCTGCATTTGAGCCGTTCGTGGAAGAAGCTCGAAATCAAGTGAGCACCGAAATGGAGCAGATGGTTATTACTGGCTTGAAGACACTGGTCAGCTTAATCCCTGTTCATTCCCGATGGACTCTGACCATGAATCTATAGAATCAAACGGTACTAGCGTCGTCTCTGCAAACAGCCTTCAATCTTGGGGTCTTGCCTGACCTTGTTCGCAACTTGTTGCACGACCTCTCTCAAGCTGTGGAAGACCGCATCAAGGCAGCGTTCGACCTTTCGAAAATATCAAAGGAAGCTTTGACAAGAGGTCTGTCCTTATTTCAAGCTCGTCCTATTCCCATACTCAGGCGCACGGTATTCAGAGACTCCAACCAGTTCTCCCTCGCTCCAGTCTTACAGATCTCGCGTGCGCACGGAACCGACAAACTTGACTGCCCCTCAATTCGCTGCCGCCCTGTGGACTCGTCTGGAAGCCATGTTTGACGAGATGGCAGAGTGTTGCATCAAGGTGTATGCTCTCGAAAAAGTTTTGAAGATCAAGAAGAACCCCAATACTCTGACTCCATTCCTCGACGATGTTTCTAAAGTGAGTCCTTGTGTAAAGCTGGCATTCCATCCGAGTATTTATGTAGCGTAGGCCCTCGACAACAAACCAAGTGCTATGTTTTGGATGTCTCTGAGCGTAACATTGGACAAACACTTCCGAGACTCTGCAAAAGGTTCCAGTCGCCTTCTTATACTTTTAAACTTCATTGACACCTTTGATTAGCGTCTGCATTCCTCCAGCAGACTCTTGTTACTGGCTATCCCAAAGTTCTAAGACTTTTCCATCAATTCTTCAGCCGGATCGCAGTTCACACCGATACAGTCTATGCTGATTCGCATCAGAGGTATGTATAGGCTCTCGCACCTTCGTCCCAACCACTCACGTACACAAAGTCCGGAAACGATACTCGTCCTACGCTCTTTAGCGAATCTTGAAACTCAATATCTATCTCGATCTGGCAACAAAATAAATGAAGCGATCACCCAAGCTTTCTCTGGGGGCTCGCGAATGCCTCCCAATACAACTGAAGCAAGTAACGTTGCACGCGTTGTTGCTAACGAACTTGATTCTGCCAAGTTTGACCCATTGCTGGTAAAATCGGTGGCAAAGAACGTGACTTCTTGCCTCGAAAATGTCGTGACGAAGGTTGACAATCTGGTACGCAACTAGTGATCTCTTTGACCAAACGAGAATTGACTTGTGGATCAGATGGCTAGGGATCGATCGGCTGTTTCGCTGTTTGGACCTACAGCTACGCCTCAGCATGAGGTTAACGCGTCTCTGGCGACATTCTTGTATCAACTTTCCCTTCGGCTCGTGCAACTGGAGAATGAGCATACAGCTGGTGTATACGCGCTTGTTCGCCCGTCTATCAAGGTTCTTCTCCTATAGCGAATGGCTCTGCATTTTCTTATTCACGCTTTGCCTCTATTAGAACATTCAGGACGCGTATGAAACACTCGTTCAACCCATGCAGCAAGCCATACAGCGGGAGATCAGTGCGATTCTTGCCAAGCTGCATCGAATCGACTTTGGACAGTCGGGAGGTGGAATGGCCGGTGGCTCCAGTTTCTGTCTACGAGAACTCTCGGAAAAGTTGGCCTTTATCAAGGGTGAAATTCTGGATTGTTACGATCTGGGTGACGCCGCTCGAGTATGGTACGAACGAATTCGGATTCAATTGATTCGGAACTCACTCTTTTTTCACAAAGGGTTGTATCCATCGTCAAGTTTACCATTCGGAACTTCTTACTCCACATCTCGATAGCCAAACCTTTGAGTGAAGGCGGAAAGCTCCAGATGACAAGTGATATGACGGAGCTGGAGTTTTCGTTGAATGCGTTCATGGCCGAGAATAATCAGGCTAAACGGGGAGATAATTTGCAAACTCTCGGGGAGGAGTATCGTGCGCTCAGAGCAATGAGGTGAGGAGTTCTTTCTTCCTCTCCAGCTCCCACATCATTAATCTCGCCGCGTTTCAGGCCGCTTCTTTTCCTTGAGAACAAGCAGCTGTCGTCGCCGGAAGCCACTGCAAACCTCCCTCCACTGATCGTGTTGCACCACATTCTGGTTCGCTCTCCGATTCCCCTCCCGCACAAATTGCATGGATGGCAAGAGGCGGAGTATGTGAGATGGTTAGACGAACACACAGACCAGGAGTCTTGGACGTTGATTGACGGTGGTTTGTCCCATTGGGAGAGGATATCCGAGGCGGAAGGAACGGATACCCAGGAGGCGAATGAGTATGCAGCATTGGCTAGAGCTGTACTCAAGAATTGTCGGGCTTCTAGGTAGATAGTAATGTAGAGAGTTGAGAATTTATTCCTTCGGACTCCCATGTCCGAATCCGAAACGCGAGAAAGCACGTGCTGAGAGGACAGATATTTTAATGGAAATGACTCGCAACAAATTCCGGCTCTTCAGACAGCGTTCAGGACGACAGCGACGACGACAAAACCTTACATCCAGGTATGAGCTTTGCTTGCTTGGAGACGGTCTTTGTTGAGGGAATGGTGGTTGTGTGGTACAGGCATCATGTCTCTCGCGTCTGTTCTTCGTGCGCGAACCCTAGCAAGAGGTTCAACGCGTTTATTCTCGTCAACCTCCTATGTCCAAAAAGACGGCCCTTCCAAGCCCCCTCAACCACCCAAACCCATCGACGACTCCACCTCTGCTCTTGAGTATAAGAGGTTCCAGCGCACCAGACCTCCACCACTCCCGGCTGCTGAGATTCCCAGGTCTCGAAGTGCAGAGGAAGCTGTGACTAACATCCTCTACAACACCCCTCCAGCCAACCTTCAACCATTCAAGAAGTGCGTATTCCTGAAACTGATTCATTCTGTTGTCTACTGAACAATTCTTTTCTGTATATTTGATGTTCCCCTTTAGGCACATCCTCAACTGTCTGGTGCAGAATGAACCTGGTGTGCTTTCTCGAGTGTCTGGAATTATGGCAGGACGGGGCTTCAACATCGACTCGCTGGTCGTATGCCGCACGGAGATCCGGGATTTGAGTCGGATGTGTATCGTGCTCAGCGGACAGGACAGCGTCGTTGAGCAGGTCCGGAGGCAGTTGGAGGACTTGGTATGTTTTTTTCCCCCGGGGTCTACCCCATCCCACATTACACAGACACAGACGCTCATTGGATTGAATGATTCGATTGTTCGCTCGGGATTGGGTGCTGTGTAGGTTCCTGTCTGGGCTGTCCTCGATTACACCGACACCCGTGTAATCTCCCGCGAGCTCCTCCTCGCAAAAGTGTCCATCCTCGGTCCGGAATACGTCGACGAGCAGTTCGTCGGTGGTCCCTTCCACGAACCCCGCCGTTCCCACGAAGTCTCGAAACTCGACCGCGAAGCCGCTTTGGCGCAAAACTTTGAACAGCGCGGGGCCGCCGCTGTGGAAGGTACTGTCCAACCCGCCTTGACACCTTCCGAGGCTCTCCGCTTGAAGCACCAGCACTTGCACTCCATCGCTGTGCTCGCGAAGCAGTTTGGAGCCAAGGTCGTCGATGTTAGTGAACATAGTGTCATCGTCGAGTTGACGGCCAAGACTTCTCGTGTTGAGGCGTTCTTGAATCTCCTCAAGCCATTCGGAATTCTTGAGGCTGCTCGAACAGGTTTGTTCTGATCCTCTTTTTGTTTCGAAGGCTGTATAGACTGATCCCCTCTACCTTTGCTCAGGTCTTATGGCCATGCCTAGGACACCTATTCGGACTGATGAAGAAGAGCATGCTGAAGAACTTGGTGCTTCTGTCGATGCTAGCATGCTTCCCCCTGGTTAATTGCAATAGCCTGTTGTAGTTTGGCAATCTCTGAAAATTGAGGGCTTTGTCTGTATTTATGGTGGATCTTGGGATATCTGCGGTCGAGGCTGTAGTGTTAGTATTAATGAATTTGCTGAGCATTCGAATAGCTGGCCGATCGATGAAGCATTCCACGCTTGCTCTTGATATGAAAAATATTAAGGTTTGGACGGGGAACATGAACAGGGTCTGATTCATTCAGGGAAGGCTCTGAAGAACAATGCTCAGCAGTTTTCACTTTTCCATTGTTCCCCAAATACATCCTCGAGGTCAATGGCACAACTCCGCGCGAACTGGTTCAATTCGAAGGCCGTTTCCCCATTCGTCCTGGGATTGCCGTTAAATCTCTCACGTTCATCAACAAGGCCGAGAGATCGCTAATTGCTCCGTGTTGTGTCGTGTCCAGTCCAGTCAAAGTCCATTGCTTTTTGAATTTGGTTATACAGTACAGATGGAAGGCATGTCAATAATAAGTATTAAGAATGAAGAACGACGGAGCGGGGTGCATCACAATGTACCCGGAGCGACAAAGCTGCGTAGTAGAGGGAATAAATGCGAGAGTAACACAACAGAGAACATTCGACAGCTAATAATTCAGTAGGGAGGACGGTTGTAACGACGAGAAAGCAAGAGCAAAAAAGCAAAAGGGCAACTGAGTGGACGAGCAAGCAAAGCAAGGTGAGTACGTATGTGCAAAGACGAGAGAGCAAAGCAAAAGCGACAGCAGACGAAGAACGGGCAGAGCAGAAAGCGATAGATGGGATGAAGGAAGATAGCAAAAATAAACGATCTAAAGGTAAGGCCCACCGACAATGGGACTGCAAGGGGAAGGGTTATCGAAAGATCCTTCGCTGGTCAATGAAGGAGGGGGTTTCCAACGTCCTCCAACACGGCGAGAGGCAGCGAAGGCGGCACCGGAGGGAGGAACATAAGGTGTCGAAGACTTTTGGAAACTCTCAGTATTGCTGAGATCAATGGATAGAGCAACCTGGGCATTGGAAGGGGGAGCTGGTGGCGGTGCGGGTTCAGCCGGGGGATCAGGCTCAGCTGCCAAAAAGTTGCCCTGGAGCAGCTCCAAAATGTCAGGAGTGAGTTCCCCGCTGCCAGTGTCGTTCTGGTCGACGAATGTGCCGGGGTTCAACGACAGGTCGAGCATGCCAGGATTGCCATATGCTCCAAGATCGAAGTCGTTGAAATCGCTAATATTGACTTCCAAAGGACCCTGAGGGAGGCCATCCAATTGGCTTGGATCCAGGTCTGGAATGGTGAAGATATCTGTTCCCAAATTCCATGCATCCACAACCTGGCGACCGTAGGAGTCCGGCTCAGTCAGAGCTCGCATGGATTCGATGAAATCCGAACTCATGGGGAAATTGAACTAGAGCAACATGTCAGTTATACTGTGGAGCGAGAAAAGGACGGAAAACGCACAGCTGTGAACTCCTGGCTGTCGAAGGCGTAGGGATCGGACAGTGCCTCCGCAGCAACAGTAATAGAGGGCATGGCTGTCCCAGTTATCCGGCCATTATCGGGTGTCACTGGTTGAGAGGTTGAGCCTGCTTGAGTCAAGGTAGTTATGCCACTCGTTGATTGCCCTTCGTGATCAAGTGCGAGCTGGGGATCTATAAGCCCAAGAGTCGTGTCCAGATACTGGTTAGAAGGGGTGGGGATAGCGTATGGGTTACTCTGCAGGTGTGGAGCGCCGGAAATGAGACTGGGATTCGGGGAAGGAGTAGGAATGGGCGTAGGAACGACAGGACTAGCAAAGTTGGGAATTGCCATTGGTGCCATTGACTGGGGGGAGGTCGAGTAAGTCGTCCGTGTTGCTGCAGGGCCGAAAAGGGCTAGATATGGGTTGCCGCCCGAGGGTACAGCTGGGGAGGGAATGATACTGGACGGAAGAGTTTGGGAAACATGCAAATCGGAGAGGGGCAAGAGGGTGGCAAGTCCAACAGCGGGTGTCGCAGCAACGGAAGGTGGATGGGAAGAGGCGGTTTCGTAACTTTCATCAGAAGTGGTCGTCGACTCTGGAGAGGACTCGGGAGCCGGTGAGGAAGCAAGGGAGACGGGGGGCGACGGTCCTGCCGGGCCAAATAGTTCAATTGGATAATAGATAGAGCCAGAAGGAATCGGTGGGTATAGGTGGGCATGTTGGATAGATGGATGGGGAATTTGAAGTGCCTGTGGTTCGGGGGTGGAATGGGATGTTGGCGGTAGAGTTGGTGGTTGCTGTGAAGCGCGGCCGCGCTGCTGCTGACGGGTCTTTCGCTCTGCCTCCTTCACCATCTTCTTCTGTTCACGAAGAGCAACCCTCTCCTCCTTCTTCATCGGTTGAAATCGATACCCAGGGTACTTGATCGAATGTTCTGCCTTCTTCTCATCGGCAAGACGCTCATAATGTTGACGCGTTTCGTCCGTCTCGTTCTTCCACATTCTTGAAATCATGCGCGAAACGTCTGCCTGAGCGCGTCGCTCGCCCTGGGCGAGAGGGGGCAGTTCCTTGAGTCTGTCGGAGCGGTAGAGGATCCAGGCATTGGGAGGGCGGGGTGCGTTCTGTCTTGTCATGGCGAGGGCGGTGACGCCGCCGGTTTCCACGTTGCGTATGGGGCCCGCCATCGTGGAGGAGGCGGGATACAGCGTGTGAGCCGGGAGGAGGGGGAGGGAGGGCGAGAGGGCGAGGAGGATATGGGCGACGTCGTGGTCCTGGTTGAAGATCCCAACGCCAGCGGTGGGAATCAGCTCACAGCTTACGTCAGCAAATAACCTGAACTGAACCACTGACAATCACGTGGTCGCGCCGCAATCAGTCCGGTTCATTAGAGTGAGAGAGAGCAATGCAAAGGGAGTTGGCTATTGACACAGATATAGTAGTACAGGTAACAATATCGAATGCAGAACGCGCGAAAGTTGCACAAGACACCAAAAATTGAATGCATGCAGGGAAATCATGAGTTATTGAACGAGATAGACGATAGCAATCAGTAGCCTCCGCCTTGGCCTCCTGCTGAGTTCGTCAGATCGTCTGAAAGACGAGAAGCAGCACGACATACCATAGCCTCCGTAGCCGCCGCCTTGGTAGCCTCCACCACCTTGGTAGCCGCCGCCGCCGCCTCCTTGGTAGCCGCCCTGGTAGCCGCCGCCTCCACCACTGTAGCCACCACCGCCTAGAAACAAACACGTCAGTGAACAGGCTCATTGCAACGGAGCAGGAACAGCGAACCACCGTAGCCTCCTCCTCCTCCACCGCCGCTGTAACCTGACGAACGCAGTTCACGATGTCAACACAAGGCCAATACAAAAAACTGAGAGGAATCTAACCTCCACCGCCACCACCACCACCTCCGCCACGAGCGTTAGCGAGGTTTACTTTAATACGTCTGCCGTCGAGCTCCTGCTCGTTCAAGCCGGCAATAGCAGCATCGGCCTCTGGCCCGCTGCTGAAAGTCACGAAGCCGAATCCACGAGATCGACCGGTATCGCGGTCCCTCATGACGATAGACTAATGATCCAAGCAAATATCAGTCATGTATAAATCTCACAAAAAGTGGAGATGGGGGACGATAAACATGATCTAGTCATCGCGCGAACGAGACAAGACGAGCAAGGAAACGGGGGAAAGTTAAGCGAAAGAGCGAGAGAGATAAGATAGCGCACATCAAGAACCTGGCCGAAATCGGAGAAAGCCTATAATTTTGAGAGACAACATATTGGTTAAGACACGACGAGCATTTGGAGCTACGTAGTATACGGACTTGGCGCAGGGTGTCATCCGTCGTATTCCAGCTCAGATTGCTACAAGCAGGCAACGATACTATCAGTCGCTACTTCTCCCAGAAGCAGACGCAGAGGGAGAAGCGTGCTCGATCAACAACACAGATGCACACAGACTGACCCAACATAAATTTTCGCCGACATGGTGAAGGAAAGACTGGGGGGGGGTACAAACAAGACTCGAAAAACAAAACCGGGAACCGAGACTACCGGGCCTGAAAGACAGTTGTTGGTCAAGACGGAGGGGGGATTGGGGATTGGAGCAGGAACTGGCGCCTTATATGGTTGAAGATTTGAGCTCCGCTACAATACCAGATGCCCTCTTCTCAATACATTTCGCCCCATATGTACTTTCTCCGGTCTCTTCTCCGGTCTCGTGAGCACCCATTCCCCTCGCACGGACCCGACATTCCTAGAAGCTCCACCCTCGTTCCAATAGAAACATCTTCAATCCATTTCTAAAATGGGTAGTCCGAAGGGACAGTCGTGAACTAGAACGTAACAAGTGTAAAAAATCGCATAGTGTAGTATGTAGTTATCAGTCATGACAAGTCGTAAAAAAACTCGAGCTCAGAGAGTGCCCTTCTTCTTCTTCTCCTTCTTGCTCTTCTTGAGCTTGGGCGTCTCATCGCCTCGCACACTGCCCGCTGGACTGTCCGTACCGACGAGGGTACTGCTCCCTTCACCGCGCGGCGAGGTGCCCTCGTCCGTCGACACCCGGGGCGAGGAGTCCCGCTTCAGGATGTCAGGAATCATAGAAGTCACGGAGTTCTGGCGTCTGGTCGTGAGCGAGATTCTTCTGGCCAATCGCTGGAAGTTTTGGGACGAAATTCGCTTCCGTTTTGGCTCAGACTCTGGATCTGGGGTGCCGGTCCTGGGGGGTGAGAACGCACTGGCGCCAAATGTGACCGCGGGAGGGCTGGGTCCCAGCGGTTTCTCGGGTGTAGATTCTTCAGTAGGGAAAGCAATGGGAGCTGGAGCGGCAATGTCGGATTTGTCACCACCGGTGTTATCCAGGCTTATCGGGTCGTTCTTGGGGGACTCGTGAACCTGCTGGGACTCTTCTTCCTCAACGGGACCCGACGAAGGGAACGCGATCACTTGGGTCTCGGGTTCCGATTTGGTTGCTGCTGCAGACGTTTCCTCCACCGTGTCGTCCTTCAGTTCCGCAGAGGACTCCTTATGCTTCTCCAGTTCATCGGCATCGTTGTTCGAAGTTTCCGGCTCTTCAGTTGAAGTAGGAGCGGCCCGAGCATCTTGCTTATCTTCAGAAGACTTCGGGACATTTTCAGACTCTTCAACAAAGTTGGAAGGCTCTTCAAGCACGTTATCCACCGAAGTAATAGCCTCAGCATCGTAACCTTTAACAGAACCATCCTGCTTGAAGCTTCCTTGCGACTGCTCCTTCTTCAAACTATTGCCTGCAACGGAAATACCATCGTTGGAAGAGATTTGGTCAGCCCACATCGTCGCAAAGATGCCATCGAGAGCGACCAGTTCCTTGTGGGTACCCTGTTCAGCAATTTGACCATCTTTGAGTACAAGAATTCTGCAAAAAAGTTAGTGCTAGTTTTGGCGACGATTTGGTTCAAACTTACAGATCCGCATTGGCGATTGTCTATTGAATGAGGTTGGTCAGTTGACCGGACGGAGGTAGATAAACAACGACTCACAGAAAGACGGTGGGCAATAGACAGGGAAGACCTTCCTCGAACAAGATTCTGGAGAGCCTTTTGAATATCCTTCTCGGTAGATGTATCGAGCGCACTAAGCAACGAGTCAATCTTCATCCCAACGGAGAATCTTTTCGAGGTCATACCTTGTAGCCTCGTCCAGTAGTAACACAGGAGGGTCCTTCAAGAGGGTCCTTGCAATAGCGACACGCTGCTTCTCTCCACCGCTGAGTCTGACGCCACGCTCCCCAACCTTTGTGTCATAGCCTGCATTGGAGGTGGTCACCAGACTGTAAGGAAATCCAATCAGGGAATTCGCTCACCATCGGGGAAGCTCATGATTCGATCGTGCATCTGCGCAGACCTGGCGGCCTCTTCGATCTCTTCCCGTGACGCCTGGAATTTACCGTATCTGACATTCTTCTTAGTACGCTATCCCCAGTAGTTTGAAGTGTCACGACTAACCCAATGTTGTACGAGATACTGCTATTGAAAAGAACTGGATCCTGTGGCACCACACCGATGGCATGACGAAGAGACTTTTGGGTGACATCCCTGTCAAAACGTTAAATTGTGAAATGGGGTCCTCATGAGCAAAGCCGCATGTACCTGATATCCTGACCGTCGATCAGGATTCGACCTTCCCCTTCCTTCAAATCATAGAAGCGATAGAGCAGACGGAGGATGGTAGATTTGCCAGATCCAGATTCACCGACGAGAGCGACGGAGGAGCCCTTGGGAACTTTGAATGATACATTGTTGAGGGCCGTCGAACGCGCATCATACGAAAAGCTGACGTTCTCTGCAGATATCCAATCAGTCAAAACTCGAAAATGGGCAAATAGCACACTTACCAAACTCGATCTCGCCCGCAGTGATCACGAGGTCGGGTGCGTCGGGCTTATCGTTCACTTCAGTAGGTTCGTTCAGCAATGACAAGAGCTTTTCGGTGTCAACGAGACTCTGGTTGACGGAGCGATAGATGTATCCAAGCTGATTGAGCGGCCCGTACAGCTATTTCAGGCGAAATTAACGAAAGCCATGACAAATAACAATCTGGTTGCGTACCTGATTGAGATAGGTGATGAAGAAAACAAAATCGCTGGGTGCCGCTTGGTGTAGAGTGATGGAGCGAGCAACAATCATCGACCCAATGAGCAGCCCAACGGTCTGCACAAACTGTCAGACACCTGTACAACACATATTATATTGACCTACGATGATGAAGTTCTGCACGAGATTCAGCAGGTTCAGTGATACTGCATGATTTATTAGCGCTCATCGAACTTGAAAGAGTTGAACAGTGCTTACAGATAACCTTGAGCTCGAGGACTTGATACTCTCGCATGGCTTCACGGTACCGAGCACCTTCGTGCTCTTCACCTCCAAAGTATTTGACGGTTTCGTAATTAAGTAAGATGTCAGCATGAATACCGCGAGTAACCTTTGGAACGTCAGCAAGACGTTGACGGACACACGGTGCAAACTACTTACCACGTCCCGGTCATTCATCTGTCTCCGAATTCGGGTACGATATCGAGTAAGAATAACGCTAGCCGCGACTATGCAACGTTATTAGAATCGCACACCACAATACAAGATGACGCACTCACCATAGAAAAACATAACCACAAAAATGACAAGAGCAAGAATCCAATCGAAAAACCAGCAGAAAGCCACTAGGGCAACGAAGATGTCAATGAAAGTAGGTGCAATGTTGAATAGAATTAGCTGAACATAATCATCATTCAGCACTGTTTTACTTCCTCCTTAGAAAATTGTCTCTCCTCACCTCGAAAGTGTGATTGATAGCTGCCCCTCGATCCAGGACACGGAGGACTTCACCGGTCTTCCTTCGTGTATGCCAAGCAAATGATAAGTTGAGAATGTGGTCAAATGCCAATTTAGACATTGCTACGAAAATCAAGACGTTGAGTCAATTGCCCCGACACATCACGTCGTGTTGAGCAAACTCACCGAGATCGGAATATTGCATCACTGGTGCCCACAGAGCCTGTTGGTATCATTCTGAGTTAACATCAACACGAAAAAGAGAGCAAAGAATCGTACGTCACGAATAGCAGCCAGTCCACCGCTTCCCTGGAGGTACCGCAAGGCCACATATCCGAACAGGTAAGGCCACGGAGATTGGTTTTCACTACCGTCAAGAATGCCGACCAACTTGCCCAAAGTGACAGGCAACAAAAAGTTGACCACGCGTCCAACGAGCAAGATGAAGATACAAATGGCCTATATGTGTGGATGAGCTCAGAGCAGCTGCTTAAAAAGGGTGACACCGCTTACCGCGAGGAACTTGAGGTACTTGCTCCCGGACGGCCACAGATAAGGCGAAAGGCGGCGAATGCGAGCTACCATCTCGGACCATGATGGCTCGAGGGTGATTTCGGGCTTCTGTTCACCCTATTGCGTCGTTTGAGTAACAGGGGGTGACGAAAATTAGAAGAACGCACCTGTGGAGCTGTCGAAGGGGCGGGAGTTGCGGCACGAGTGTGTGGAACAGACTGCTGCAAGTTGGAGCGGGTCGTGCGGAATGTACCGTACTTGCTGCCGTCACCATTAATACCGGACAAGGATGAGGGAATTTGCTGTCCAACTTCAGGGGGAAGGAGGAATGACGACGCGGTCGGCTGCGCGATGTGGATATCGTCATCGGTGGGAACGGGTGTGTAGACCACACGGGGTGAGAGCAGTGAGCCGAGCAATGGGATAAGCAATAACACTCGGAAAGCAGGGATACCCAGGTGAAGCAGGTTCTGAAGAGGTATGGGGTTCTCTGGGATATGGGGAGCTGGAGGAAGGGTGAGCACACGAGTGTGATAAAAATAGAATAGAAGACATACGGTACAGCTGGAGGTGGATTTCGAGACCAAGCAAAACAACAAGAGCAATGTCGAGAGAAAGGGAAGTGAAAATTGCAAGTTTGAGTCTCCTCAAAGACCACACGTCGGCCCCTGCAACGTCTTTCCAAGCGCCAATGGCAGCGATGCCGGAGAGAGAGGCCAGGCCAAGGACGGTGTTGAGAGGGATAGCGGTATGACGGGGCCATTGCTTGGAAAGGACGGCATAGACTACGAATACAGCGCCGTCTGCGAAATAAGTGAGAGCGGCGAAGGAAAGAAGAGAAAGAATAGCAGCTCGACGAGGGACGTTGGTGGCAACGACGACCGAGGTTATTGCGGACTGGGTTGGAGGGGGCTGAGTCTGCTTGAGGGGAAGGAGCGATACAGCAACCACGAAGAGGACGGCTGGGGAGAGGACTCTCAGAACGAAGATGGGGAGGGCAGCCTCCACCATCTCAGCCATCGTCGGCATTGCTGAGGAAGAGCCGGAGGTCGTCGTTGGTGGTGTTGAGGAGGAGCAAGATGCCACAAAAACCACAGCCGCGTATTTCAAACCACCCCTGGAGGCTTACATAACAGCGGGCGCCAGACAGTTGGTCGCCTCCACAACTCATTCGGTGCTCACTAGTCGACATTTGTATTCACGCTATCATTATACATCTGCATATCCACCATCTACCCGTGATAATCCTTCCGCAGAATACGTCGTTCGCGGCCCCTAATTCACACAACACGAGGCTGCTATCGCCTCGAGGTTCCAACTTCAGCCGGGCACATATCACACGAAGAGGTCCAAATTGGCACACCTGACATGGCCCACCGGCTCTCTACCGTTGCTCATGCTCAAGCCCATCTAGAAGATCCTCATACTTGCTTCTCACATCGTCCAGCTTCCTGCCCTGGATCTCAGCATCGCCGCGATCCTGCACCTTCAGCGCCTTCCTCGCCTCCTTGATAAACTCGGACGAGTCGGCAACCGATGCTTCAGCCTCGCCGTCGCCATCGCCATCGCCCTTGCTGTTCGTGCTGTTCGCCGGCAACAGCGCTGCGAGATCCACGTCACTGGCCCGGAGCAAGGCCAGGTCCCGCAGTGTGTCGGACAATGGAAGCGCCTTGCTGTCTTTCGCCTTTTTCGCTGACTCGGACATGATCGTTTGGAATGGATTTCGCGCCGCGAAGGATTCTAGGTTGTGGTGATTACATCATGCCAAGCACCGACTCTATTAAATCAATGCTCTATGATCCTATGCTGCTCGGAATACAAATACAGATGAACTATACATGAAGGCGGGAATGACAGTAAGTGCACAAAACGGCTGAGAGGAGATCATGTAAATGGAGATGCTAAAAGATCCAGAATGTCGTCAGATGGCTGATGTGCTTCACAGCTTAGCCTTCGCTTCTTTTGTTCCTTTTGTGCGCCTTCCACACTTTCCGAACCTTCCAAGAAATCCAGGGCATCGTTATCGGGAGCTTCTTCCCGGTGGCGATTCAGTTGAACAGGGTGCAGAACCGTTCTCTGAGAGACAGCGTTGGCGACGAGGGATGTAAAGGTAAAGTTGCGGCATGTCGAAAACAACGAAGGGATCTTACCCGACGCCGATTCGGTTTGTTGGTCGTGTCGGTACATAGCACTGCGAGACACCGTTGGCCAGGTATCATCCGACGGTCGCCTAAACTTTTTCATTGGAGTGACCAGTGCCATCCTTTGTTTCTTCCGAGCAGCCAATGCCGTGGGGCTAGATGGCTCCAACATTCGGCGCCGGACCCAACAGCCTATTACAGGCTCCCATTCCCATCCTCCTTTCAGCCAAGGTGACCGGCTGACTGCCCCGAAATTCTTCTCGGTTGTGGTCGACGACTCAGGGTAGTCGTGTCCACGTAGACCCCGAGCCGGTGGTTCAAAGAGTTTGGACTCTGCCTCGTCGACCAGTTCCATCACCTCTTGACGATACGCTCTCACTTCAGCCCGCGCTTCGGGGGACAGCTGAGCATCTCCCTCCATGTTCTCCACCATGTATAGCGTGGAGCCCCATATAGAGGCTTCGTGCTTTGAAAGCCTTTGGCGCCGTAGGGTGGACGTGTAGGGCCTGAGTCTCTTCCGACCTTCATCCAAGGACGTATTCGAAAAGAGATGCTTGACAACGGAACGATAAGTTGCCGGTCGGGGAGCGGTTGACGCCAGCAACGTTTCAATGGTTTGCAAGTAGCTTGGGGGCACCGTTTCCCGGTTGTGAACGAACCAGACGAGAGACAGGTTGATTATACTGTCTTTGAGGTCCAAAAGGCGGGCGTCCGTCTCGGAGAGCAAGATGATCCTCTGCGACTTGATGAGGTCGAAGAGAGCATCGTGGACCCCAGCGGTTTGGGACAAGTCCCGGCCATTTAAAGAATAAAGCTCGAACAGAGAATTGTTCCATTGGCAAAGTTGTTTCGATATTTCGGAGATATCGTCTGCTGTCGTTCCCGTTGACAGTCGTCTAGGCCTTGCCTTTGATGCGGCATAAACGGCCAATTCTGTTGTGAGCAAAATGCACGATGATATGTCGAGGTGAAATAGGCGTCGAGTGACCTGCTCGATTGCCCTCGAAGTCCAAACGTCGGTGCTTTGAACGTCGGAAAGCACTTCCGTCAAGACCTTTGTAAAGGTTTGGATCGAGAACCCAGCACTTGGCCACCGATCCAACCACTCTGTCAAAAATTTGGCATGAGCGGGATGTGTTATTGGTGCGGGTCCGTTGGGTTTGGGTCGCAAAGCAACAAGGAGAAGAGCTTCCACCAATTGAACGGCTTCATTCTGCAGACGATGGGTCAACACTTCGTCAAGCAAGATGCTGATCAGGGTGAGGTGATGGGGGCATGAGTTTAATATAACCCCCAATGCATGGGAAGTGACTAGCCATCTAGCATACATTAATGCCGGAGCAACGTTATCCAAAGGATCCACTTACCCTCTGCAGTACGCTGGAACAGTCTCGTACATCTGGTCTACAAACTCTGCCGCATCAGATTGATCATCATCGTCGCCATCTTCTCCAGGAGGTTCTTCCCAGCTCTGCATGTTTCGACCAATGACAGCAGCACAGAGAGAAGAGAGGGCAGGGACGCGCTGTGCCGGGAGACCAATTTTGGTGACAACGTTTCTGAAAGCGTCCCGGACTGCATATATGCGACGTATCAGCTCGAGGCTGTCCTTGTAGCCTTGAGAGAAGTAGGCCCTGGAGGCGTACTTGTCAGGCGGGGGATACACGACGAGGGGAAGCTCATGATTGGGGGCGTCTGCGGGATTGGTGCCACGACTGGAGGAATAAGCTTTTGCCGATGGACGTGATTGGGTGGAGACCATCTTTGCAAGGACGTTGCATCTTGTTCGTAGGGGGCGAAGCAAACGATTGATAGTTGCTGTTGCCAGGGATCTGGGGTCGCTTTCCCTTTCCCTGGACGAGATGGGCGGCATAAAGGAGGACTGGACAAGGATTGGATAGAGCCGACGCGAGCGTGGCAGCATCACGTCGCGTCGCGGTGCCGAGACGGACCGCGTAGCGATGGCCACTGGCAGCCATTGGCCAGCGATATTGCCGAGCTCGAGACTCTGTGGTCGACGAAGAACATACGCGTTTCCAGGTGATTCGAACGTGCCTTGTACTGCTGGCATAGCAGCATGTTCAGATGTCAGTGAGTGCAATGTGATCGGCCCATTGATCAACATCAAATATTTCTGGACAAACCCTACAAATACACCCACCTCTCCCTTTCTCCCCCCCACCCACCGCAAATGCCGCACTCCTCTGCCCCCACAGCTACCCTGGCGGCACGCCACATCCATTCTGAGGAGCCAGAGACGTTCTCCACCCCACCTACGACACCTGCGGCCTGGACTAACCTAAACGGGCACGCGCACGGCCACCATGACCCACTGATTCGTCCATCCCTGACTAGGCGGAGCAGCAGGCCCAGCTCCTTGACCATCGAACGCTCCCAGGCAGAATATAAACTCAACATCGAGCTCGAGACGACCTCACCGCCTCCGCCCGATCGCAACACTACCTCGTTAAATGGTCATCTCGCTGTGAAAGCCCACCCCATGGCAGCCCAAGATCCAAACGGCCATCTCAAGAAGACCCCCACTGCCCTCACCAATCCAGTGGTGCAGTCTCCCTGCTTCATCCACTCTCATCTCGACAAGAATTTTTCTCTTGGCCTTTGGAAGCTCAAACAGGAGCAGCAAGGCGATCTGGGGGTTGCAAAGTCGCTGCAATCCCCTGTGCCGCCCATTTCGACAGAATCTTATGCATCTTCCTTCGCCTCTACTACCCTGGCGGACGACGAGGATGAGTACACCAGCAGTCTCACGACACGACTCGCCGAAACCGCGGTGGGAGTTCGCGAGATGAGTAAACAGCTCGGTGCGTATCTCGGCAAGTGATAACCGGCCATCTTCTTACGCATCCTCATAGGCCGAGCTCGTATCCAATCCAATATCCAAAATATTCTTATCATCACAAAGGCCAGGGATAATAGGCTTATCAAGCTTACGAGAGAGTTGGCGCTCTACCTGATGATGAAGCGGAAGCCGGGGCAGCAGAGGGGACTTGTGGTGTAAGTCGATCTCTACGCGCTTCCGTGGCCACCATTTGAGCTTGCAATCATTTCTTTAGATATGTCGATGCCCAATTGCGTCACTCGAGGCGATTCGACGCGGAAGGTATTAGAAGGGATCACCCAGACCTTTTCATCCCATTCCCGCGTCGGAGGCCAAGCTCTCATTCAGCTACACCGTCCCCCCCTAACGCCAATGATGACGAGGAGGGCCAACTCCGCTATTGGACCAGCAGCATGTGCTCCCGAAGTCCTCACCTATTCGATTTCGTCGTAACGGTGTGTTCCTTGGTATCCACTTCTCCTGGCAATGTACTCATTACATTCTCATCTTAGCTTGGTGGCGACGGAACTGTCCTATTCACGTCTTGGTTGTTCCAAAAGATTGTCCCGCCAGTGCTTCCCTTCGCCCTCGGATCTCTAGGTTTCCTGACGAATTTCGATTTCGCCGATCACCAAGCAGTGATGGACACTGTAATTGACAACGGTATTCGAGTGAATCTCCGAATGCGTTTCACGTGCACTGTCTACCGAGCTGTTGCCAACGAGAAAGGGAAGGGTCGAAAGGCTGTCAAGAAGGCAGACACTGGAGAAATTATCATGAAGAACCTTGAGAATGGTGGTGGTTGGGAAGCTCTGGAAGGAGGTTTCGCTTATGCAGATGGAGCTCAACGCGCTGCGAAGGACAAGGAAATCATGTGCTACACCACACGCCCAGTAGAGAGCTTTGAGGTTCTCAACGATATGGTCGTTGACCGTGGACCGAGTCCCTACGTGAGCTTGCTGGAGCTCTTTGGTCAGTGCATTCACTGTAATGGCCGTTCCACCGCATTAACATCAACCCTTGTCCTTCAGGTGACGATCACCATATGACAACTGTCCAGGCCGATGGTCTGACCATCTCAACCCCTACGGGTTCTACCGCGTACTCGGTATGTGTCCACGTTACGACGCTTGAATTGGTTCTTACATCCTTTTCTCAGCTCTCCGCAGGAGGTTCCTTGGTTCATCCAGAAATTCCAGCCATCCTCATCACGCCCATATGTCCGCATACCCTATCCTTCAGACCCATGCTTTTACCCGACACCATGGAACTGCGTATATGCGTCCCGTACAATTCTCGAAGCACTGCGTGGGCATCTTTCGATGGTCGGGGTCGTGTTGAGCTGAAGCGTGAGTACCACCAAACAACTTTGCAAAATGAAAACCCCATTTAATCAATTCTTCCCTTTTGCAGAAGGAGACCACATCAAAGTCACCGCTTCCAAGTATCCCTTCCCAACTGTTTGTGCCGATAAACAATCAACGGACTGGTTCCACGCCATCTCGAGAACGCTGAAATGGAATGAGCGTGAACGACAGAAGTCCTTCGTCGTCGTGGAGGAGGATCCTTCAAAGCCTAAACGTCGGAAAAAGAGGAACACGGTTACGGCAGAAGATGGCGGCGTCAACCCCGCTTCTCAGTCGGAGGAAACATTGGAGGACGAAGAAGAGGACGAGTGTTCAGACGAAGAGGAAGAAGACACTTACGACATCGATGATTCCTCGGCTGCAGAGTCCGACGCCACGACAAATGCAGATCAAACAAATTATCTGCAGCCGCCTACACTGACCAACAAGGATGGCAGTAAGAAACGTGGCACGTCGCGTTCAAAATCTCGTTCAAAGTCCCGTACTCGATCAAAGTCTCGGACTCGGAGTCATTCGTCGGCGTCGCACCACTCGGGCGTTGATTCCCCAAGTCGATATGCCAGTCCGCAGCCGCACAGGCATGTCGACTTCAACTATCCGTCGTCAAGTGACTCTTCGCCAACATCGGAGTCCGGACTGTCGCATACCGGTCAACATGGCACGAGGGACGACCTGCATATGCAGAAATCCCCAAGTGGGAAGAGCAGGATCCCGAAAGACAGGGAGATTGGGGCTGAGACACCTAGAACGGCGACTGTACCCCTTGGTGGAAGGGGTCGAGGTCATTCAGTTTCGAGATCGATCGAGGGGACCAGCACACGACGAGCGTTCGCTGTATGGGGTCATGACGAAAGCGATAGCAACGCTAGTGATTCAGACCTTTGATGACCACCAATGAATACTAGAGATATGAAGAAGTCAGACCAATGTGATATTGTATTTTAACGTTACATCTTCCTTTATACATGTATCTCCCTTTGTATGCATATTTGAGCGTCTAGAAGAATATATTGTCTTGTAGTACTATACCACCAAGAGATCTGTAATCGGGGCGTTCCTTCACTATCCCTTGGAACCATGCATTGATTCTTCGTACCGTCACAGCGGGAAGAGATTCACCATGAACGTTCTTCGCGATATCAGGAAATCTATCGCATGCAATCACAGTCGCAGCCCGCAGGCAGAAGGCTTGCTGACGAGTTGCTGTAGGTTCTTGAAATAGAGACGTTTCAGTCTCCTTGTCTCCTGGCTGCGCAAGAAGGGCCTGCACGGCGTTGTCGGAAGCGACGGGCCACCCCGTCTTCAAAACTGCGGCTTGTGAGATGTTGACCACCCCGAGATGGACGAGCAGAGCAGAGTTGATGCCATCCGCCGACACTGGAAGATTTGTTACGTCTGGGATGGGGAACGGCGGTGGAGATATCGATCCAAATCGGTGAGATATCACGTCCAGAAGGAAGATGACCTTGCTGAAGATGTATAAAGCTGGTAGTCAAGTTTGAGTGTGCTGTGCATTTCACATATTATTCAAATCGTTGAATAGACTTACGTTCGCCATCCACAAGTGTCATGTCACGAAACGCGGGAATAGCACGTACCAGCTGTTTCAAATTAGATTAGAGAACCATCGGAGCGGACAGAGAAAAAATGAGGGTACCCTCTCGATCACGAGATCAACCGCAGCGTACTGGTTTCCGTCAGACCTTGCGCGTTCACCTTCCTTCAGGGCTTCAGCGACCAAGAAGCCGAGATTGGGATAGCCTGAGTCCAACAGGATCCGACCAGTTTCGTTAAGAACTTTAGTGACCAACTGGACATATTGGTAGACAGGACCGCCCAGTTCTCCAATTGTCACGCCAGGAATAGTGCTGTGTGGTTTCTCAACGTGAACGTTGACGCCTATCAACTCGGCGACCTTTGCGGTGGACAGCGACTGAATTCCTTTTGAGGAAAGGAAATCACCGTCCGATGAGTTGGATGTGATATACATCGAGAACACAAGGGCGCGAATCGCATTTGACGCCCCGTGGCCCGTTTGAGCGCGAAGAGCGACATCAAAGGAAGAGCCAAAGTTCAACAGCGCCAGGATCGAGAGAAGATTCAATTCATCAAGTGGAGATGCGAACTTGAGAGGCAGTGCAACTCCAGTAAGCGCGCTCAACTTGTTGAAAGATGACTTGAATGCTTCTGAGAGCAAGAGACACTCGATATTCTTGTCTTCAATCTGCGGATTGTGATCAAATGACAGATCCAGCGGGACCGGGAGAGACGCACCGAGATCCCAGAATGCTGACAGATGTTACCTGCCGATTCCCGTATACATTGCAAGTATTGGCCGGTCGGAGGTAACTCTGGCGCTTGCATTGTCGTATGCTCCAAGGTGAAGAGAGCAGTTGAGGCCCAAACTCGAGTTCTTTGACAATGTTAATACCGGATCTTGACGGGCCGTGGACACCGGAGTCTAATTTCGGAACGTGATGCCAGCGCGTCTGTTCTCTTCACCATTCACTGAATCATGCTGTCCAACGCGTTTCGCCAAAATATTGCAAGGTCCTCATGGAGGACTCTTGCTGCTCGTTACAGCAGCACTACTGCCGATGCCGGTTCGTTTAGATTCAATAGTTCCCGAATCGAGCACTTTGCCAATAACACCCGTCTCTTCCAGATTTGCGTTCGCGTCTCATGGCGGAGGTTAAGACCGCGATGAAGGTCCACAGTCTCTCTATGTGAAAGCGAGCTTTTCAATGACCATAAAATTAGGCTAAGGACTCCTTCAAATCGACGACTTTACGGGTTGGTGGTCTCATTATTTCCACACCCAAAGTCTTGGCTAAAGTGTTTTCTGCAGTCAGTGCTGTCTGAGGTTTACAACGCAGATAAAGCATCGAGTGAAGGGAAGATAGACTCATCCACAATCGTGGGTACACCACCTTCTCCAGATTTGCATCTTCTAACTCCACTGCAGGCTGTCATCCTTCGAAAAGCTGTTGAACGTCGAGTGAGAAATCTGTGCCCCTTCGACAACTCCCGAACAGCGCCCTCTAATCTTGTGATTCCAGAGTGAGGCTGTCACCAAATTTCAGGCTGCATCTCGCGATGACCTAGCCGAGAAGGAGCTCCAAGAAGTCAACATCATTTCCAGCTTTCTGCCTCCCACTCTCACCGAGATGGAGGTTGATGAAATTGTCTCTTCTATTTTGAAAACACTTCCTGCCACTAACCCCCCTCAAAAAGCGATTGGAGTCATCTTCAAGGAGTTCTATTCTCAAGTTGACAAATCCCGTGTTGACGCCGAACTAGTCAAAAGACGGGTGCAGACTCTTATGAGCGCGGGAGCGTGAAGAGCGCGTCCATACATACTCCATCCAGTACTTAAGCGAGATATTTTATTGATACGGGTCTTTCTACCATACATCAAAGAAAATTTTCCAATCGCAACCGCTACGGACTATCAGTTCTTGCATCTTCAGCATGTGCATGACCAAGACCCTCTGGGCGCTTTTCTTCTTGCCTCGTGGACGCAGGAGCCGTCTCGTGAGGACGGGCGCTTGTTTCTCCGTTCCAAACAGAAGGTTGGTGGAGTTCTGGAAGGGCGCTTCGCATTCTCATCAAATCGTCAATGCACCCGTAGATGGTATTCGAAACCCTTTCCAACGCTTTTAAGCGCTCGTCAATGGCTTCCCTGGTCAGGCGATCCATGGTCGCCAGTTGTTCATCAGTGAGCCGCGTTGACAGCTGGGATTGAAGACCAGTAGATGGTCCGAAGAAGGGCGGTTGTTGTTGCAATGCGGGAGGAACTTGAACGTGCGGTGGGAACCCTGGTGCCTGTTGGGATGGCATGACCGGACTGGTGAAGATATCTTGAGATGCAGAGTCGCCCAAATCATAGATAGGAATCAGCTGAGGGTAAACAGAGCGTGCTGATATCGGCCGATCTTCGACAGAAGTGGACGAACCGCTTGTAGGTATTCCCGCCTGGTTTGATTGAGAGGAAGATGCCGGCCTTGTTCTTGTAGGCGCAAGTCGCGGGTTGTTGCTACCAAATCTCTTCAAGGCAGCGGCACGGGCGGCCTCTCGTGGAGATAATGTTTCCGTTTCATCTGCACTCGACTCAGAATCGGAGTCCCTCTCGCCAACAGGTAGATTACGTTCTATAGCCGTAGTTGACGATGCTGGTTCTTGTCGCTGTTCTGGAGTTTGTTCAACAGTGGGATTGGCTCCGTCAACCTGCCAATTTTGCCATGCATTATACGGTCCTCGGAAACCAGCAAAGGGAGGGACGGGATTCAACGGCTGTTGACCTTGAATTGGTGGAATACGATGGGCACCACCCTGACCATTCGGCTGTTGATATTCAAGCTCATACTGAATCGCAACTGGGTTCTGTGTACCAGGGTTGGCTGGAGGGGCTGCTCGCTCTTGTGGCAACGGATTCTCAATGATTGCTGGATTATTGGCAGCTTGACCCGGGGGCCCGAAGAAGCGATTGGCGATTTGAAGAGGGTTACCTAAAGGATTGTTGCCTGCCGGCTGAGGGGCCGCGGGAAGGCCTGGATTTGGTGGTAGAGGTGCTTGTCCAGGTGCAGGTGGTGGAGGGTTATTGGCGCGAGGGTTTGGAGGAATGTTCTCATCCAACACAGTCCGGCGACTGGGTCAAAAGAGTGAGAACAGCCAACGCAAAGGCAGACGATCGACTTACCAAGTTGGACAGCTTTGCTGTCGTTCCAGCCATGATCTAAGGCAGTAAAAGTGGAAAATATGACCACAAGGCAGTTTCTTTGGTGCCATATTTGGCCCATCCCTGCTTTCCCCCTGGGCTTGGGGGTCATGGAAGACCATTTCTTCCCTGCAGATGATGCATGTTCGATCGCTCATGGCTGTCAGTTCCTCCTCTGTGGCATTGGGATAACGTTGGTCCATGTTTCGAGTTGCAGTCTGGTAACGACGCAAAGCTTTGAGGCGAGATACAAAGGAGCGTGCGGTGATGTAGACATCTCGAACAATGTTGAGCGGAAGGCCATAGAAGGTGATAATGACGGTGAAGAAGAGAAGGTAGATTGTCAACTTGAGGAAGTCTGTATGCCAAAATAAGTTACCGCGAGCCAGAGATTCGACCATGTACATACCTGTCGCCAATTCGATGTAAAACACCCACATACTCTTGTTTTCCCAAGGGGGAGCATTCTCTCCACCCCGCTGGCCTGCTCGACGAAGCTCGTATGCGGATAGCGCATATTTGCAGATGGTGTTCAGAACGCTTGCGATCAATATGCCGTACTGTGTTGGCAGACATCAGAAATGGCAAGGGCGAGAGTTTATAAGACATACCTCGCTTGCGAACAGTACCATCCCGTCAACACCCACCGACAGAGTATGTTCCACGGTTAAGAAAAACATGACTAGATCGATGACGTAGAGAATAGAAAACAGGACAACCATTCGGAAATGGAAGAGCAGCGGAGGTCCGGGATAGGGACGCTGGTCCATCTGTTTGCGACGTTGTTGGTACTGTGGACGCGCATGTAGAAACAACCACACGTACCCATTCAATGCGGTCGCTTGCAAGCCAGTGAAACGACTTGATGAACAGAAGGAACCCAAACATGAGGGCGAACGGAGTGTCAAACTCATCCCTGAAGATGGTGAAGGCGAGAAGTGACTCTGTGATGAAGAACCACAGTCGATCGTAAAGACGCTGAAGGGAAGATAAGCACAAGAAGCCTGGACAGCGCGTTCCGGCTTACCTCCACCTCATTTGCCCTCAAGGTTCCAAAGAAGATCCGCTGAACAAAGTGGCCGCAGAGCAGAGCAATCAGGATCCCGAAGTTAGCCAATGCCTGAATAGAGGCGTAGGTGAGAAGCGAGCAGCGGTTTGGAGGAGACTTGAGCATACCAGCACGCTTCTACTGCTCTTGGAGAGGTATATCGCGACGGAATAAAAGTTGCTATAATTCTTGAGGGCATTGGTAATGACGGCGCCGAGGGCGACGAGGGAGACAAAGGAGTATATCAGAAGACGATGGTTGTTGGCGAAGTGCGCGACATGCTGCAACCTCTGGCGGACGACCTCGTTGCTGGGCATCTGGGTCGCTGTTGGGGCTGTCGCTTTGGGACTGGACTTGGAGGTCGACGTCGCCGGGACAGAGTGAGGTCAGAGCTCGATGCGGTCGGTGCCAGCCATTCGCCACGTTTGCAGTTGATGGAAACCTTACGTAAGGGCCGTCCTTGATGCCGATGAGCTGGCGCTTAGCATTTGCGGTAAAACACGCTAGACGCCCAGAGGTAATTTTTCACATTCCCCTATATTTTTCTCCTTCTGGTGCCGAGATGAATCTTTCCAAAATCTTTCCCCTTGGATCGTTCCAGATCTTGGGCGCTTATAGTCGGTCAACGGCGGATACATATAAGGCTGTGAGTGGTCCTTAAAGGAATGGCCACAAGGCTGTGAAGTGTGCCACTCTTTCCTTCTTCCCTCCACCTTCAGGTTTCCTCACCGTCTGCTTCGTCATTCTCCACTCTGACTTCTGTTGCGTAGACATGTCCTCCTGTAACGCGAAGCAGAACGGAACCGTCACCAACGGACATCCGAAAGCGGGGCATTTGCCACACAACACGTCTGGGCGATTTGAGCGAGTCAAGCGTCTCGTTGTGGTCTCCGTGGTCACCGCCTTGCTTTCGGCTCTCGTCCGCAATGATCCGCCGGCCTACGCTGTCTGCTCGTCTGGTGATGGCGTAATATACACGGTTGACGAGACGAACCCTCAAGTTCAGTGCATCGTCGTCCAAGGTGGACGCATCCGAGACCTGGGCTCATTGGGTTAGTCGAACCCACAGCTCCATATTCCGTCATTGCTAAGCAAAAATACCTCTCATCCAGCTGACATTGAACTGCGTTCGTATGCCTCATCGACTGTCACTAACGTTTTACAGGCTGCTCTTCGCCGCAAACTCCCAATTCACTTCATTCCGGAAGGCTCCATCGTCGTCCCTGGATTGAGTGGTATGCGCCAGCTCTGTCATTCCCCAGTGTTGCGCGACAACTGATTTTGTCTCTTTCTAGACTCACACGCTCATATTTTGGAGTATGGCGGCGTCCAACAACTCCCTCTGGAAGGCACCAAGTCCGTTGAAGGTACATGCAACGATACACGACGAGCAAGGCGAGATGTTGATATCTGTCATCAGAAACGGTCCAACGCGTCAAGAAATTTATTCTAGAAAACCCAGACATTCTTCACGACAAGACGAAGGTCATCACTGGGGGTGGCTGGGACCACACCAGTTGGCCTTTTGGAAAGTGGCCAACAGCTGTAAGCTATCCAGCTCTAGAAGGGATCTATATGTTGACACCGCTTCTAGGCGGATCTTGATGCAGACCCTGTCATCCAAGGTAGGCCTATTATCCTGCAAAGCAAGGACTGCCATGCTCTGTGGGTTTCGTCGGAGGCGATGAGAGAGAGTCTGCCTTTTCCCGCTGAAGTCGATGGCGGTGTCGTGGTCTCTGACGACAATGGAAATCCAACCGGTTAGAATCACCCTGGTTACCCTTGTGGAGTTCATCGGCTGAGATATCGCAGGACTCTTGCTCGACAATGCCCAGGACCTCTTGAAGCAGCCCAAGCTCACAGAAGGCGATTTGTTCAGGCGGTTCATGGTCACCGTTCGAGATGCCCACCGTCACGGATTGACGTCCATCCATGATGCCGGCCTGGATCCTGCGTCATTGGCCTTTTTCAAGAGGTATATTCGGATCATTGATAACTCACATTGCATTTTTTCTGATGCTGTGTACAGTCAAGCAGAGAAAGGCAAATTACCTGTAGGCAGCCGGCTTCATCATGCCGTCTTTTCATCTCACTCATCTTCGTCTGTTAATAGATCAGAATCTATGGCATGAAGTACTTCAATGAATCAGCAGAGTACTTCGGGGACAAGATGAAGCCTATTGTCTCAGACAATAGGTTGAGCGTCAAGAGCGTCAAGATATTTGCGGATGGTATTCGCTATTCTTTCTTGGGCTTGTCTTTTCCTTCTCACTCCATATAGGCGCTTTAAGGACAGGCGGTGCAGCCGTCAGTCATATTCCGAAAGTGTCTTTTCATTCACGCGCATCGCTGACATTTCATTTTACAGCTTTACGAACCTTATGATGACAATCCATCAACGAACGGGTTCATGCGTATTGAATCTTCTGTGCTGTACGATGTGATACCGAAGTTCCTGCGGGATGGATGGCAAGTTGTAGGTCGTCATCCCTTCTCTTTCGAAACCCCACTCATTCTGTTTAGAACGTCCATGCCATCGGGGATAGGGCCAACGGGATTATCTTGGACGTTTTTGAATCTTCCCTCAAAGGAGTCAATGTTACAGCACTGAGACCTCGTCTCGAGCATGCCCAGATGATGACAGTGGCGGACATGAGGCGTCTTGGAAAGCTGGGTGGTAAGCTGTGTTTTCCGCTTTTGCCTCTGACGTTTCCTATTAATCCTGCTATGCTTTGAATAGTTATTGCAAGCGTTCAACCTACTCATGCGTAGGTAAAATTCCAGTTACGCATAGATTGCCTCTCACAAGATCATCTTAGCATCAGCGACATGTGGTATGCTCAAGACAGGCTGGTACGTAGTGACTCGTGCTTCTCCTTCACTCAGCTCCATCAACTTTTTCCCTGAAGGGTCCTGAACGCATCCGGAACCTTTATGCTTTCCGTTCAATCTTGGACAGTGGTGCTAGGCTCACTCTGGGCTCCGACTTCCCGGTGGAATCACTGAACCCCCTTTCTGGTTTCTATGCTGCCATAACTCGTCTCTCTCCAGAAGGGAAGTCACCTCATGGACCTGCGGGATGGTGAGTAATTGTTTCCAAATGATATCACAAACTAAAACAAATCCTGTGTGTTGCAGGTTCCCAGAACAGAGATTGACACGCAAGGAGGCTCTGAGAGGTTTGATAAGATCTTGTTCTGGTCACAGACATCGAGCTCAACAACAGAATGCTTTAGGCATCACCATAGACCCGGCCTACGCTTCTTTTACGGAGAACATTCTTGGTTCTCTGGAAGTCGGCAAATTCGCCGATTTCGTGGTGCTTAGCAAGAATATCATGACCATCCCGGTCTCGGAGATTCTGTCAACCACAGTTAATGCAACGGTCATTGAAGGAAAGGTCGTTTTTGGTAAATTGTGAAAATCGCTTCCCAGTAAGTAGGTTGTCTGTGTTCATGTCTCCACTCCTGGCTGAGTTCACATCCTTTACAGAGCGGTTTTCTTGAATAGGTAAACGGGATGGCTGTGATAATATTTTGCCTGTAGGTTCTGCATGCGGGTGGGTTGGAAGACTCCACTTTTTGGGAATGTTCTGGTTCTGTCGTATGTACCTTCCCGTGAGTCCCTTGTCGCCGTTGTGTGTCTGCTAACGTCCCTAATGGTCTTACGCAGGTCAGCTTAAACTTGTCCCCAGTTTTCCTCTTTTTTTTAAATTCTTGAAAATTGTTTCTTTTGTATGTTAGGTAGTGATCAGGGAGGGCAATGGTGACGCCTGAGGCGTCGTCAGAGCCCTGCCTGGCAGTGAATGTAGCTGTTTCTATCCTTTCTTGGATTTCAACCGCAATTGAACCCGGTCAAGATTTCGATCGATTAATGTACACGGGTAATTACCTATCGGTTCGCGACTGCAGGAAGTACTCACAATTTCCTCCGCGTCATGTCAACATGCGAGTTCATGTTCGCCATATACGTCTCGAGTTCTGCCTGAATGGGAGAATGAGATCGAGTTGGCCTCGAAATAAAGGGGGCTTATTTACCTGAGCCTGGTCCATATCCGTCATATGGCCATCCTCGTACTCGTCCTGGGGTACTGGGGGTGAGGCGATGGACATACCACCGAAACTGACTTTCGTAGTGGATGTGTCAGCATCGGGGCTCCTGTATTTCAATCGGGATCAGACCAGAAGATCAGCGTTTGACGGCATAAAACACCAACCTTAAAGATTCCAGTAATTCTCGCTCTCTTTCGCGATCCACCTCGACGACATAGCTTGTCGGAGGTGCGTCATCCGGTACCGCCTCTTCATCTTCGGGCACTGCTAGATCTGGCAAGCTCACACCGTTGACCCTCGGCTTCCCTGCAATACGTCCGCGACGATCACGAGGCTTCCCTGCAGACAGAAAGCTCGGGGTTCTGGACTGCAAGGGAGCATTGCTCAACCCTTTGAAAGGTTGGTTTCGAGCGTCAAAGCGGGAAGGAGGGGTTCTGACAAGATGAAGAAGTCCGGTGACGGCTGCTTCGCCTGGCGTTGGCTGAGGGGCAGGGGCCGTAAGAGAGAAAGCTACGGACCGTTGACGGCCCTGTGCTGACAGAACTAGAAGCCTGAGGACACAGCACCGTGAGTATCGGACGGGATTGAAGAAACAGCGAAGAAGCGCACATTTGCTGGAGACGCGGTTGCTGGTAATTACCGGCTTGTGTATCCTGAAATACATCTTGCCGGTTTGGAAGGGAGAGGCGAACGTGAAGCCTTTGGTACAATGGATAGACGACCCTATCCCGGAAGGCTCGGAGGGCAATAGTTCGAACATCTATTGAAGGCGTGCTGAGCTGGGTAGATGTCGATGATTGAACGTTTTGACGGGTGGGTGAAGTGGCTCTGAGGTGCGTCTTGGGCGTCCGAGAAAGAGAGGACAGTAATGGATCTGTTTGCAGAGGGAGTAAGACCTGTTCGTTGTCATGAGCGCCCAAAAACGGATGTGAGTGTGGGCGATGATCTTACACCCTCCACATATGTGAGAATTTGGTCCCAGAAGAAACCCCAGGTCTCAACCACTCGACTGAGCAGTTTCTCGTCGTCCACGTTCATTAGTTTGGCGTTGAGGGTAGTCATACCGGATGCTATCAACTCAGAGGCATCGTTCTCGAGTTTGACGAGGGCCCTGGGTGGAGAGGAAGAGACTACGGTCTTGATGTGGGCTTTCACAAATCCGTTGAGGTCTTCACTAAAGCCAATTTCAACGGCGGACTCTCTGGCATTCCAACCTTCATCACTCACATGTTCAGCTTCAATCCTTCTCCATTAAATAATGGCAGAACATGGACGTGAAGGGCGCTCCATGGATCTGTTGACGTTGATGCTATATTGACTTGAGACATTCCAGCTGGGTTCGGCAAGGACAAGGAGGAAACAGATGGTGCCGTTGAGGGCTGCGCCGCCAACGCGGATGGTAGATGAGCGAGGTTCAAACGATGCATCTCTCTGGTGACGAGCTTGGAGTCGTATGTCCGACCATAAGAGGTCTGCGAAGGGTTGTACATGAGAGCTCGGATAAGGGGATGTAAGAGCATCGCGTAGGCGACGTACCTTGGACGGCGAGGTATGTGATTTCGCGGCATTTGCTATACTGGCAGAGTTGGACATGGGTGCCGGTGACGGAGATGTTATGACGGGGGAAGGATGAAGGAGTTGGGATGACTGGCTTTTTACATGAGTATTTCCTGTTCCAGACAGGGATGAGGACAGCTTGTCCGCAAGGAAACCCAGGCGCTTGGAGACGTCTGATGTGGCTGTTAAACCGGTCTTTGCTGGGGAATCGTGGTCCGTGGTCGTCGATGTTAGGAACCGAGTAGTTGCGGGCGTTGGACGGGGTGTGGCGTCGCTCGAAGTGCGCCGATGGGTGTCAACACTATCCATGGCCGGCGACGAGGACCTGCTTTGCTTGCTTTCACTGCGGCTGTGTTCATGAGAGCGACGTGAAGAATGGGTCCACATCTCTGCCGTCTTGAGCGCTGAACCGAATCGTCGCCGTCGCCACGGACATCGACGCGCGAGGCCAGCTTATTTGGCCTTGTAGATCCTGATTGCAACCGTCATGCTCTGTGCCCGACGAGCAGCGAGTACCCTCCTTCGTTCAACCCGCAGCTTCACGGTGCTTGCCATCGAATCCTCTGCGGACGACACATGCGCAGCAATAGTCACCTCAGACAGGAAAATTTTGTCCAATGTCGTCATCAAACAATTGAGCCTGTGAGTACCAGCCCTCCACTTGGCTACACCCTCATCTCAGTCCAACCCAGCCATGAACAGTATGGCGGAATAGAACCTATGACTGCAATTCAGGCCCATCAAAGGAACCTGGTATGCCCCCGTCCCAGAGTCCTACCCCCACAAAATTCACATTTTTTCGAAGCCGTTCGCTGTTACCCGAGCCCTCAAGGAAGCCAACGCTGACATCGTCAAGGACATCGACGGTATTGCGTTCACAAGAGGACCAGGTATGCCCGGATGTCTGAGTGTAGGCATGAATGCTTCGAAAACCATGGCTGCTGCGCTGGGGAAACCTCTTGTAGGCGTTCACCACATGGTATGTGTTCTGGCTGCTCCGGACAGAAGTGCACTAACAAATTCGCCAGCAAGGGCACGCCCTGACACCCCTGCTCACTTCTGAAGAGCAGAATATGCCTCAGTTTCCATTCCTGACGCTCCTTGTCTCTGGAGGCCACACTCTCCTACTGCTAGCCGAGAGTCCGGTTAAATTCAAGATCCTCGTTAACACTGTTGATCAGGCTATTGGCCGAGTTATCGACAAGGTCTCTACCCTCCTCGAGATACCTTGGACACCGTTAGGCCCTGGGGATGCCTTAGAAAAGTACTGTGAAGTTGTCCAGGAAACCGAATTGCTTCACCTGGGCGACTCCATCATGCATGGAAGAAAGGACTTCTCATTCTCGGGCCTCCATTCGCAGGTCGAACGGTATCTTCATTCTCACGGAGGTATCCAAAATTTAGACGATGCTCACAGGAGGGCTCTAGCCTTCTCTTTCCAGTATAATGCTTTTGCTCAGCTGGAAGACAAGATCCATATAGCATTGAAGTGGTGCGAGCGACAGAGCATCCACGTCAACCATCTTGTTGTGAGCGGAGGGGTAGCAAGTAATCATTATCTTCGACAGCAGTACGATGATTACAGGGGTTTTTTTTTTTGCAATAACACTGACGGTAGCAACACTTTAGGCTGGCTAAGTGCGTTAAGGAGTTTGATCCACAAAGGTCCATTGGGCTGGTGTTTCCACCACCAAAATATTGCACCGGTATGTTGTTTTTTGCCCACTGATTTCACGTTGAGACACTCATTTCTCTTGTTAGATAACGCTGTGATGATTGCCTGGGCGTCTATGCCTAGGTTTTTGGCAAAGGATTACGATGACTATGGGATAAATTTGAAGGCAAAATGGAGTATCGAGGAGTTAGCAGACCCTGACTCAGTAAACCCTGTTAGCTAGAGTACATTCAGTATGATTGTGACTTATTATGGGTATATTTTCCAATAGGATTATAGAGTGAATTCCAGGCCATGCTAACTGACCGGTGAATGCTGGGTCGAAGACACAGACACGCGTAATTAGACCGTGACACCGACGCGTTTGTCACATCACGCGACAATGTTCATTGGCGCGTCAGGTCGTGTCACAACCTTGAAGCCGGCTTTATCCTCTTCACGTCAGTCTATCCCACTTCTAATGCCACCTTTTGCCAATGTTGTACCCACGAAGAGGAAGAACGACGATGAACTGGAGAGTTCAACCCGAAAGCGCCCCTCTTTAGCCCATAACTCTCACAGTGTTCGCCAGGAAATCTGGATGGTACAATGGTATGCAAACCCAGGACTGCAGTTGTTTCAAATCTGACCCCGTGGAAGGCGCAATCCCCAGGGTAGAAAGCACAAGACATGGGAAGGTGATGCTGTACTCGTCCGCGAGAGTGACGGGAAGTCGACGCTGTATGAGAGCGATGGCCGAATGTGAGTGTCCTGGTTGAATTCAGTTGGGGACTAGCTGTAATGCCTGCTGCAGCATTGGAACAGGGCATCTAGATATACCGTTCTCTGAGGGAACGAATATCCAGTTCTGCTCGAAAGATATTGAATTCGACTGCCCAGTAGAGAAGCAGGACTTTCTCTCTGGAGCGTGTTTTGGCAAGGCATCGACAAACTTCCAAGCACCTCCACCTCGTGTCTCTGCTGTCAAGAAGAAATTCGTTTCTCCGGCTGTGAATTCTGCCCTTTCATTGTCAAGTAGTTCTCGTCCACCCAGAGCTGCACTCCAGGATGCGAATACAACAGTCGTTGCTCAGGTGGAAGAGGACGATTCTTCGAGCAAGTTACAGGAATCCCATTGGAGGGTCAATTGGTATTCAGTAGTCCTAATGTTAGCGAGGGGCTTGAGACTGATATAATTGCAGGCGAAAACAGCAGACCAAGAAGCACAAAACTTGGGACGGTGACGCATACATCTCATTTGTGTCTGGCCAAATAAAAATGGTTTCAGACACTGGCAAACTGTGCGTACCGCTCGATGACCTCTGTAACTCCTCTCTCACCCGAATCTCTGTGCAGGATGGGCTCATTATCCTGGAAAGGCGAAAAACCTCATTCCGGACTTCTACTTCATATTGGAGGGAAGGAAGTCGAACTGGACAACAAGATAGCTGCAGCTCAGGTACCAGGGATCAACGGACAGTCTGCTGCAGACGATGGCCCGGTGATAGAAGTAGAAGAAACAACGGCCCAGGCTAGAGCACCTTCGAAGTTTGTGGGTGTTGCAGCCTCATCATTCTACGCAGCAGCCAAACCGAAACCGAAGGGTCCTCTGTACGTGCATCCAATCCTATACAGTATTGTGAACTCCTAACGGTATCCATAGGCATGACCCTGATGCACCTGGTGCGGTTGTCATGAAGTCTCCCAACAAGACGCACATGCAACGGTATAACAAACAGTAAGTCTTTTCTCCCTGAGGCTTACCTAGTCATTGAGTTTCTTCTTTTCGAGGAACCTTCCCGTCGTGCCTGTTGTACTAGACCCTATTCTTTCGCGGAAAATGCGTGAACATCAGATTGAGGGTACGAGTGACCTGCCACAGACTGGACAAACTTCTCACCTACATTCCCGTCTAGGCGTGAAGTTTATGTATGAATGTGTGATGGGTCTGCGAAAGCATGAAGGCAACGGTTGCATTCTTGCAGACGAGATGTAAGTGGTTTCATCTGGTGGCATCGATCCAGCTTTGACAACGAGGTCCGAACTCCAGGGGATTGGGGAAAACGCTACAGGTAACTGTTCTTGTACTCTCTGCACGAGTTCAGATCTAATCTTTCTTGTTGTAGACAATAGGCCTCATTTGGACTCTCCTTAGTGAGTACCACCAAGAGTCTCACCGGCTCGCTTCTCAATGCTGTGGATCTTTCAATAGAACAAAATCCATATGCTGGCCCTATCCCAGCTTCTAGGAAGGTTCTCATCGTTTGCCCGGTTTCTCTCATAACGGTTCGGTTTTACTTTCCTTGCAAAAGTCTTGACAATGCCTCACACGAACACAGAATTGGAAGTCCGAATTTCACAAATGGCTCGGAAGAGATCGCGTCGGCGTTACAGCTTGCGACAGCGACAAAGTCAATATTGAGGCATTCTTTTACAAGTATGGATTTTGTATAATTATTAGTTCGAGATGGGCTCTGACTTCGTCGCTTCGGCATTCTTGTCCCAGCAAAAATCACCACGTCTTAATCATTGGATATGAACGCCTACGGACGATAATGTATGTTTTCTCATTCTCCTCTACCCGAGCTCAGGCCTGATCATCTTGCAGTGATAAAGTGTCGAGTGCCGTGTATGTCTGTTTTCGTTCGCGAACGCTCCCAGCCGTGTCTAGATCTAACCCGCCTCAGTCCTCCGGTTGACCTTATTGTATGCGACGAAGGCAAGGCTAAAATATCCTTCAGCTGGTGTAAGACTGACAGGACCATTTTCAGGGCACAGGCTCAAATCTGCCAACAACAAGACGGCGACGATGTTCCAGTCTTTGCGCACTCGTCGTAGAATCATTTTGTCAGGAACACCCATTCAGAACGACCTTAGCGAATTCCATGCCATGGTATGCACACAATTCATTGGTGCTGTCGAGGATATATGCAAGCTCATTTTGGCAGACCGAGTTCTGTAATCCAGGTTTGCTAGGTATGGCTGCTGTCTTTGACATGCGGTGATCGTAGCTGACGCAGCGAAAACAGACGAATACGCTACATTTCGCCGTGTCTTTGAAAATCCCATTTTGAAAAGCCGTGCGCCTGGAGCTACTACCAAGGAGATAGAAATTGGAGAGGCCCGGACAGAAGAGGTAACTAATCATTTGGTTAACTTTGCGTCGCTCATTGTGATTGCCCTGCAGCTTTTGAAGATCGCGAATAGCTTTGTCCTCCGTCGTGATGCTTCATTGCTTCGGAAGCATCTTCCTCCAAAGCGTATGTCTCCCAGTCAGCGCTTTCGGCCGTTACGCTCTTAACACCGTTTAGACGAATATGTCGTTTTTGTGACCCCGACTACTCTGCAGGTGTCCATGTTCTCGGCAATTCTCAGTCCGGACAGGTTGGATGACCTGACACGAGGATCGACGGCAGATGCTCTGGCATTGATTAACATCCTTACCAAAATCTGCAACAGCCCTGTCTTACTTAAAGCTACAGCAGACAGCGCCAAAGCAAAGTCGGGTGATGGGCCAGGACCGGCGGTTCTCAGAAGGGCTGGTGTTCAAGAGTCTCTCAAAATGATTCCGGCGGTAGTTGAAGTTGGCGACATGCACTTGAGTGGTTTGTGTCACTTCAACTGTGGATCAATGCTTGTGTAACCGTTTTGTTCATAGGGAAGCTCATTGCTTTGCAAAAAATGTTAGCAGACATTAGAGAGGTATGTTGCGTTCTTGTTCCCCTTTATCAAAATACTTCACCTTGTTTGAATAGAATACAGAAGAGAAATGTGTACTCGTTTCTCATTATACCTCAACACTCGGTATCTTAGAAGCTTTCTGTCGCAAGAAGAACTACTCGTACTTCCGACTTGATGGGTAAGCGTGAAATAATTAAGCAGGACGTACTTGACATTCTTCAAAGGCAAACCCCACAACAAAAGCGGCAGGAATACGTGAACAATTTCAATAAATCGTCACAGAGAGGAGGCTGTAAGTGGAATCCCGAGATGCGGGCTCAACCCAACGGTCCTTGACTCACTCCCCCTCAGTTATCTTCCTCCTCAGCTCCAAGGCTGGTGGTGTTGGAATCAACTTAATCGGTACAGAGTTCCATTTATCATGCCATAGCTATCTGACCGTTACCGCAGGTGGATCTCGGCTCTTTCTCATTGACTCTGACTGGAATCCTAGGTGATTATCCCTCCCGTAATATGCTGATCGCACCTGCTGACTCTCCTTCAGTCATGACCTCCAATCTATGGCCAGGTGTCACCGGTTAGCTAGTTTGACCCCTCTATATCTTCGGTCGACTAACTCATTCGATCTTAGAGATGGGCAGAAGAAACCTGTTTTCATCTACCGCCTCATTACGGCGGGAACGATTGATGGTATGTGCACCGACCTCGTGACAGCATTGTACTGAAACCATTGTTAGAGAAAATCTTTCAGCGACAAGTGACGAAGCTAGGTTTAAGCTCATGTAAGTAATTCCTTTACGCTTTCGTAGCGCAGTCCTCTGATAAATCTACAGCGGTCATTGGCTCGGTACGCGGCTTGTTTTCCTGTTTTCTTCAGCCAAACCGACCCCCTTGTAGGAATCAAACGCTTCCAAAACGGACTCGTTTTCACAGAAAGATGTGGGTCCCAGCTACCTTGAACTCGCATAGCGATCTAACCCATCAGGAACCTTGCAGCTTCGAGATATCTTCCGCATCGACTCTGCCACAGGGTGCAACACTCATGACTTGATTGGCTGCAACTGCGACGGAACGAAGTCACCGACGAGTCCAGGGTCTGGAAGGGCCGCTCCTCCTCGGCCTGGAAAGCCTCTTAATCGAGGTTTTATGTCTGCCTCTTCTATTGACCTTGAAGACACGTTCGCTGACCAAGAGGTACGTCTTATTTTGAGCAAACGAGAGAGGCCGGTTCCTTAATTGTTTCTACAGTACATGGAGACCAAGAAAGCAGAGCTTGCGTCGCTGGGCGAATGGAAGCACATCAATTGCTTGAAACCTACAGCGACTGATGAGGTACTGGACGACGTGCTAAGAGCTGTATTGCATGACTGTGGGCCTAAACCGAAGTCGTTCTCGTCGATTCAGGGAGAATCAACGATGAGTAGGCTTCTTCAAGCCACCGACATAGAGAACATTCAGGCGATGGACCGGGTCCTGAGTGTAGGAGACGTCCCAAGTGGAACGGTTTCCTTCCTCTTCGAGAAAGGCGGCGAGACCACGGATGTGCAAGAAAACGGGACAGAAGCAGACGATGATGCATAGACTACATATACTGAATCATTATGATTTTTTCTCTGATCACGCATGCACAATTGCAAGGGGTTAAGCCTCCTCTGTTGCTGAACGAGGCTCAGATGGTACCCAGTTCACACATCCAAGCATCGACATTACTTCTTAGACGTAAAGTCGCTGAGAAAGCTGGAGAGGCAGGAGAGGACTTGGAGAAGAACTCGCTACGAGCAGGTTGGCCGACTGTTCGTCTTTACCTTGAAGTATGGGACAGTTGCATTGTCCAACATAGTCACTTTGCCGGAGTGGTTAACGGGATCGCCTGCTATTGCCTCCGGGCTAGCTTAGCGGTTGCTCTTTGAGCGCGTGTGTTCGAATCGCACAGGTGACGCTTTTTTGCTGCCTTTTTTCTCTAGGCGCGTGTCGCGTTTAGTTACCAATCGTAGTTTACCGTCACTAGTAACGCGTTTTCTTTACACCATGAGCACCAACAAGTACGCCAATTTACCTGACATTGTCAGTTCAGTCTTTTCTCAACATAGACTACCCAAAGTTAACCAAGGT
This sequence comes from Candolleomyces aberdarensis, assembly GCA_004126415.1. Classification (NCBI taxonomy): domain Eukaryota; kingdom Fungi; phylum Basidiomycota; class Agaricomycetes; order Agaricales; family Psathyrellaceae; genus Candolleomyces; species Candolleomyces aberdarensis. The sequence goes on along the minus strand of SDEE01000044.1, from coordinate 44,497 downwards.
TTATCTAGGATACGGCGCCTGATGTCTACGAAACGGAGGATACCTTTCCGTCGTCAAACACTGCAGTAAGAACCTCCCGACCTCAGTTTAGGATATACTGACCATCCAACTAGAATGCAGACGATGACGAGGACGAAGCCTTCCCCCGTCCCACCGGCAGAGCCCGACAAGAGACCACTGACAAAGAGGAGCTGGACGTGAGCTCCTTGATCAGTCCAGAGGATGCCAGCCGGAAATTCAGGAAAGCTGAGAGGAAACGAGGCAAGAACAATCGTCTGCTACTGAGAAACTCGAGGATAACTGTTGCTACCAGACAGAATACGTGCACTTTACGCTTATCCGGACTCGGATGGCCCGTCCTCCCCCGTCGATGATGCACCGACAGCTCTTCCCCTGTCCCAGCGACTTAGGGCCCTGCAAGCGGAGCTTGCCTCACTGGAGAGCGAGCTTGCAGACCCGACGAATCCTTTGATACAGCGGGAGAGGGAGGAGTTGAACGTGGATCCTGGGGAGCTGATTCGTGGTTTGGTCGATGTGAGGAGTCGGCTGGACAAGATCGTGAGGGAGAAGGAGGGGCGAGCCCGATTAGTGGATAACCTTGTCCATGCAGGTGGAGGAAAAGGCGACACAGACACCTCGAAACAGCCCGCGGAAGAGAAGGAGAAGACGAAACCTACAGCAGCCCAGTCCACTGTCCAAAGCTTGGTGGATGTGGATCGAAGAGTGGAAGAGCTGGAAAGAGTGGTTGGGTCATCGAATGCGAGTTTGGACGAGGTGTGTATGCTTCTTTCGAATCGCCATAGGTTGTTTATCTGACGGCGCGATATATTCAGAGCTCACCCCTACCACCGGCTCTGTTACCTTTGGTCACCAAGCTATACAGCCAGCTGGCGTTGCTCACTCAGCCACGGCATCTCGACTCTATTTCCCGACGACTTAAGCTCTTGTTGTCTGACTTGGATCGTGCGTCAGCGGCTCAGCAGCAACACCGGCGGCAAGGCTCTCAAGGGAATGCAGATAATCTCGCTTCTACCTCCGCTAACCACGAACAGCTATTGATCATTGTCAACCGGATAGCCCCCTCTCTGCCTCAGATACCTCATATCCTCACTCGCTTACGTACCCTGTCAACACTGCACTCGGCTGCCGGAGAATTCCAAGATACCCTGAAGGATCTGGAGCAAGAGCAGAGGAAAGTGCATGCCGCACTCCAAGAGCTACAGCAGGCGGTGGAGACGGTGGAGGAGAGTCTCGAAAGCAACAAGAATGTGGTAAAAGGGAATGTTCAAGGGTTGGACGGGAGGGTAAATGACCTGTTGAAGAGGCTGGAGGATGTGAGAAGAGAGAGCCAGCTCCAGAGCTCGACTTAGCGTTCTGTTTGCGTTGGGATTTGTTCTCGGATTGAGCGGATATCGTGTAGTAGGTTACGACGCGCCTTGTCGAAATCTTTCCTGATCTTCCATGAAAATGCCTTGTACCTGCGAATGGGTGACTGGGCTGATTGAGCCTCGGGATTGCCTTGTTTGGAAGCGTTTGTTCCAAACATGTTCCCAGCCGTTCTTCAGGGCACAAACACACTTCCTTTTTCGACACTCCAAGTACAAACGACTCACTTGGTTTGGAAGCACCCTTTGAATCGATGGGTCAAGTTTCAGGTTTTCACAGCGTCCCGTTGCCGCTGTTGCTCGGACGAAAGTACAAGGAAATGCTGATCTTTGGCTGCTGCTTTAAAGCCAGGCTCTGGGCTGAGCGACCATCCAGCATCTTTTCGTTCAGTCCAGTCAAATCGGCCCCCTGCCTTCCTCTTGATTGAGGACCGGTCCTCGCCCTTTTCCCTCGCCTCGTTTGCTCCTCCTTTCGTATTTATTCCCTCGACGATCTTGGTGGCTATCAGACATGACCGCTTCTAACCAAGCCTACTCGGCAATATCGTTCATTGCGTGCTTTCTTGTTTTGATTCCTTTGCCGTGGCATTTGGAAGGTACGTAGGGTGATCATCGTGACCGTTGTTGGAGCTGATGCGAGCTCGAATAAATAGCATGGAATACCGGGACGGTGCTCTACATGGGCTGGACAGCAACCTCTCTGCTCAACTTTTTCATTAACTCCATCATATGGAATGGGAACTTCAAGAATTGGGCTCCCGTCTGGTGCGATATCTGTAAGTTATCCCTTGCATCCCGGACAACCCAGCACATATACTGAATTCACGGTAGCCTCCAAGTTGATTATAGGAGTGTCCTTTGGCATTCCCTGCGCATCACTCTGCATTAACAGGCGATTGTATTATATCGCGAGTGTGAAAACAGTGCAGAATACGATTAGAGATGTAAGTGTATTTGATCTCCATGGATCAGAGACAAGTCTTATTGATGACCCCAATAGAAACGCAAGGCCATTGCCATGGATTTGACCATCGGAATTGTCGTCCCTATGATCATGATGGCGCTCCGTAAGTTGCACCCCACCTACTTTGACCACACCATACTGAGAGCGCCTTCCCAGACTACGTCGTCCAAGGTCACCGCTTCGATATTTTCGAAGACATTGGTTGCTGGCCCTCAACCTACAACGTCACCCTCCAATACGCCTTGCTCCAAGCACCCCTGCTCCTCATCCCATCCATTTCCGCCGTCTACGCCGTCATGAGCATAATTTGCTTCCGCAAAAGCCAATCTGCATTCAATGGGATGCTAGCATCTCGCTCCTCGAGCCTCAGCTCCAGCCGTTACTGGCGCTTGATGTCCCTGGCCTCGCTCGAAGTTGTTTTGGGCCTCCCAACCACCCTGGCGTTCGTGGTCATCAGTGCGACCTCGAAGGAGTTCCCTGTCCAACCCTGGATCAGCTGGGAGGATACCCACTACGAGTTCTCAACGGTGCTGCAGATTCCTGGAGTGGCATGGCGAAGTCTTCCGACTTCCTATACCTTGGAGTTGACCAGGTGGAGCAGCGTGATTTGTGCGTTGTTGTTCTTTGGGTTCTTCGGGTTTGCGGAGGAGGCGAGGAAGCACTATAGCAATGCGGTCAGCACGGTCTGCAGCGCTATTGGCGTCGAGAATCCTTTCTCAGGACAGAAGTCCAGGTCTTTCGGTTTCTCAAGTTCGTTTGGGAACAGCCCAAGCGGCACCTTTAACGGGTCTGGATCGAGTGGCTTGAACTGGGCGAGGCTCAAGATCTCGATCCCTGGCACTGGGGGTAATGCGAGCAACGCCGCTCTGCCGATTTTTGTGGAGAAGGAGGTGATCAAGAAGAGGGACTCTCTGGACACCTTGTCGGATTTCATGTCGGTGTTGTCCTCCGGAGGGCAGTCTGACTTCACGTCGGTCAAAGGCAAGCCTCAGGGACTTTCACCTTCCCTCTCGGGCTCGAGTCCATATCACAGTGCGGTGCCCAGTCGCTCTGGGTCACCCACCAGTGGTAGGCCTCGTCCGAACATCGAGATTCGCCCTGCTGTGCAACCTGAAGATTCCTTCATGTCACCGCTATCTGAGGTGATCCGAACTCCCGAGTCTGCTTTTCCTCGACCGGTGACACCTTCCAGCATGCGCGAGGGGCCATCGTTCCTCGAGATGGAGACCCCTGCAACACCAAGCTCGCTTGCCAATGTACAGAATCAGAGGCAACGGTCTGACAACTGGGTTTAGATTCGATTTTAATGGATACTCACTCTACGACCTTTCTTAAAACTTGTAGCGATAGCTTTAACTTCCCACTCTCCGTTCACTGTATTTTTACTGGCCTTTACTACGCGTCTGGCGTTTGCTGTAGCACTAGTCTCTCTTTTTTCGTTAACTGATACTGTCCCTTTAATGTAGCTATGTTGGTATGGATACACGATCTGATTTAATGAATTTTGAACTATGCCGGAGGAAGGAAAGCAGCCCAGAGGACGATGGAGATGAACCCCCAGATGGCGCTCCAGTATACCCAGACTTTGCCCCATGATCTATACTGGAAGCCTTTTCCGTCCTTGGAGGGATGTGTCCAAAGCCACGCAGCTGCCCAGTACAGAGTGGGCATTGATGCTGCGAGGCGCAGTGTAATTTGTGTATTGGAGGCGAAGAGAAGGAGGGAGGACGTAAAGAGAGCGTGGAGAACATGAGGGGTGAGGGTGATGGAGGCAAAAGGGGACTCTGAGCGTGCATAGACGGCTTTGAGGTGCCAAAATCCGAATACGTAGAAGAGAAAGAGTGGAGGCAGAGCGATAAGGATGTTGGGCAATTGCTGCAAGGTCCAATATTTGAATAGCCCATTGTCCCAGTATTCGGATTGGACGTGGGTGTAGATGGAGGGAATGATTTTATTGCACCATTCTGGCCTTTGCGGATTTTCTACGCAGAACGAAACGTAACCGCTGTAGTTGTGGTAGACAAACGGCGCGAATACGAGGGCGGAGAGGACCGTCGCGTACACGGCTGAGCTGAAGCGCGGTTTGGATTGGATGAGGAGGCCCCAGATAATGAAACCTGCAAGGAACACTCCGTTTGAGCGGAAACACGACGCGAGGGCAAATGCTATGGATGCTTTGAGGTACTGGGAGCGCGCAGAGTAAAGCATGCCGCGGTAGGAAAGGTAGGTGAAGAAGGGCTCGTTGTACGGCGCAACGAAGAGTGTGACTGGGCTGCTGGGGAGGAGTGCAAGGAGGGTGGTTATCCATGCGAGGTCCTTGGATCCGAGGGTGACCTCTGAAAGCTCGTAGAGGACACGGAAGGCGTCGATGGACAGAATGGTGACGAGAGAGGCCACTGGGAGGACCCCTGCATTCCGGAGCAGGGCGGGGAGGGCAGGGAGAAATGCCCAGTGGTGTTCGTAGAGATGGCCATCGCGAGCAATGGCAAGAAAGTGGAGGACGTCCCAGCGAACGAGCTGGCCATCTGCCGCCTCGTCGAAGAGGGGCAGAGGGAGAGCGCGGAGGAGGAGCAGAAGAAACATGTGATTTGGCGCTTGCCTCCCGCCATGTCCGTCCAGCTCGACCAGCTCCCCTCGCCCCTCACCTTCGCCCTCGTTGCCCTCGCTGGCCCCATTGCTGCCCTCAGGAATGCGCTTCAGATCCTCACATGGCGTTCAACCTCCCTCTTTGACGGATTTCTGGTCGTGGCCGCGTGGTGGGCGCTGTGTCTGTTCGTGGACTCGCTTCTGCGCTACTTTCTCCCCGTCCTAGCATTCGCGTACATCTTCTACCGTTCAAGAGTGCCGACAAAGAAACAAAATACGCGGTTGGTCACCGAGCAAATACTCGCGAACACCGTCTCGGACTTGTCCGTCATTACTGCCCTCCTCCCCGCAGCTCCACAACTCCCCGCGGTACCACTCCGGGCCCTCGCTGCTCTTTACATTCCGTATCTCCTCATCACTTCCTTCATTCCATTGCGAGTCCTGCTTGCCGTCACAGGCACCGTCATATTTACTTGGCGAGCTCCATTCGCTGTCATTCTCCGCACAGCGCTCTGGCGAAGTGCCTTCCTCCGGTGGTCTGTCTACACTGCGTGGGCTCATATATCTGGCCGACCGTTACCCCCCAAGTCGGTGCCGCCCCAACCCACTATTTCTACCTCCGACAGTGGTTCTTCAGAGACTGCTACTACCACAGAATCGCTCCGTTTCCTCTTCACCATTCACGAGAACCAAAGATGGTGGATGGGTCTCGACTGGACGCATGCTTTGCTCCCTGGTGAACGGCCGTCGTGGTGTTCTCCTGTCCAGGCACCTCTCTCACCTCCCGGCGCATTTACGCTGCCCGAACCCACCACTGTTTACCTCCAACACCCTACGGACAAGACCAAACGAGTAAAGAGGACTGGCGAGTGGTATTGGGAAGAGCCAGAGTGGACGGTGTTGGTCCGGAGGGAAGGGACGGGCGTGTTGAGTAGGGTCGAGAGGCCGGTGCCGGTGGGGAGTGAAGAGAAGGAGGGAGCAACAGGGAGCAGGCTGTTTAGGGCTGCGAGTGTCAAGTTTGCGGGTTCGCATACGAGAGACGACAGCAGCTCTTCGCATAGCATCAGCAGCGAACGCGACACAGAGGTGGACACGGGAGCGACGTCTGGGAGTGCAAACGAACCATTCACGGACCAGGATGGATGGGTATATGGTGACAATAAATGGGAGAATCAAAGCAGCAAGGGGGGTATTAGCAAGGTAAGCCCGATTAATTTCTTGAATATGAATTTGTATTCTGACACGCTCGTCCAGTACACGCGATTTAGACGGTGGACACGCGTCGCAGTTCTTGCAGAATTTGTGCAAGTCGTTGATGCCGACTCGCAATCCGCCTCACCGACCATTGCCACAAAACCCGCAGATCCCAAGCGAAAATCTTCCTCTCCAAGTCCCATCAGTGTCTCGATCTCCAAAGATGGCTCTTTGGCACCTTCGAAACCGACTACTGGAGCTGATCCTGTGTCCACTACGGCCAACGCAACCACCGCGCCGACGAAGAGCGACCACGACGATTCGACACAGACAGTAAACGTTCAACCGCAGGCCTCACCAGCGCTGATGTCGCCGACTTATGCCGCTTCGCCCACTACCGAAATTTCGAGTCCTCCTCAGAGTGCTGGTAGATCAGACAGTCCGCTAAGACAAAGGTTGAGGATGGCTTTGAACAAGTAGGACAGTACCATACATCTAGTATATCTTCTGTAAGTTGTGTAGTCTACAGTACACCGATACCGTTGGAACAATAGTGTTGCTCTACTAGTACCATGTCCCACAATTGTATCAAATACTTGTTAATAAGTCTGGGCTCGAACCGGTCAAGTGTGAAAAAGAAAAAGCAGAACAGAAGGAACTAAACGTCGAGGATGTTAGAGCCAATGGCTAAATTACGTCTGTCGAACGAATAAAATAAATATTGAGACCCGTAGGTCTACCACTCCGGGAAAGCGTGTCATCCTTGTGCAGGGGCCATGCTAATCTTCTCTGTATCGTTCCAATTTTTTCGTATGTCACCCCGAAGGGGACAGAAGTTGTAGGCGTGAGACCATGCTCACTTGAGCAGTTTTGCATTTTGTTCAGCTGGCGGGGTGGGCCCTTGATTGCACCACCGGCCACCGGTATCCAAGCCCTATCCCCCTCAGTTCCTAACGCTCCCGGCCTGGCTTCTTCGATTCTGAGAAATATGGAACGGTAGAAAGAGTCGACTTGGTATTGAGATAACTCTGTGGTATACATTTGTACATGAGGAATTGAGGGTATCATAAGAGTGTCAAATTGTTAGCTGGGCCATTGGGTGTAAACGTGGTCCGAAGTCCGAAACGCACGCAATGCAGGGTACATAAAATTGTCAGTTGTTTGTGGAGAAAGAAGGGAGGGGAAAAGATCGAAGTCGGAGAAAGAGGTCCTTCCTGTGGATACATAAAAAAAAGGCTGTAGACACGTTATGTGCCGGGTGCCAGGAACGGGTTGGTTAATAGATAGGTCTTGGGGGTCGTGTCGACGTTTCCGGTTTTGCAATGCTGTCATGAGATGAAATGCTGGGCTATCTTGTTAACTGAAACTGTCATTGCGGGGTCGTTCGAATGGAACCGACGGAGGCGCGTTCAGGATCCTTTCAAAGGAAAGAGGCACGGGAGGGATGGGGTGAGGATGTCCATGCCCACGCGTATTGTGACTTTGGGGCGCAACAGCAGCAGTGGCAGGCTGTGGAAAATGTAATGTAGAGCTAACACTGGCAGCGGACGACCCCCGTCGTCTTTTCCCCACAACATGCTTCAGAGAATCGATCGTCTTCGCGATGAACTCGTCTACTTCTGACACTGACGACTCTCGGGAGCACGCTCTCCGAGCGGGACGGTGGCTACGGTGAGGCGAGCGCGCACCACCGCTTCCCCCCGAGAAACGATCCTCGGAATCGGACAAAGAGGAGGAGCTTGAACTGTCGTCATCTGATTCGTGATCCAGCTCATCGTCAGATGTCATTGGGGAGGGGTGGTAATGGTCGTCGGCCAGCTCGTCGATCTCTTCCTCTTTGTCTTCGTCCTCCTCTCTTATGCAGTCGTCATTATTGTCGATATATGCAACTTGCGGCAAGGAAAAGGCAGGTCTAGTTGCCACGGTGGTGGAGGGGGAATGGCTGCTTGGCTGAGCGGCCATCACGGTGTTTGGGGAGGGCGATTGAACAGTCGAGGGCGTTCCATTGAGAGAGCTCTGGCCATCGTTTTCTGGGGTTGCTATACTTCCCTTCCGGGAGCGCGCATTGGGGACGTAGTCGTGCTTCTTTTTGCGATGACGGGTGAAGGCTGCTGGGTCGGAGGTGCGGAAGTCGCATGCCCCAGGGTCATCCTGGCATGTATATCTCTTTTCGCCAGTGCTACCCACGAAAATGAGCAATCATTCTGGCGCAAAAAAACGGCTCGACTCACTGGGTGCGCAGATGTGTCGTGAGATTGGATTTTTGCAGCGTGGCATACTGGCAATCATCGTACGGACATGTGAACCTCCTGAATACACGGGGTCAGAGCTGTCGATGGGGACGAGCTGAGGACGAGGGTACGCACCCAGCCCCTTTATCGTGGGTCTGCATATGCCTGGTCAAGTCAGCTTTGCGGTTGAGGACCTTGTCGCATGTAGGGCATTGTACGGGGACCCTCGCGCGCTAATTGATCAAGGAGAGGCGTCGAGTGAGGGGGGGTCGGGGAGAGAGGGATGCAATGACTCACGACGCGCTTGCCCTTGGTGGTGGGCTCATTACGGATTGCGGGCATTGTGGGCGAGTCGTCGGTACCCCATCCGCCGTCGGGGTGGGTTAATGTCGACGAGGCCCTTGTGCTTCAATTGTGCCCTTCTTCACCCCTCGTGCGGACAAATCCGAATGTTTTTGATGGCCAACAACATTCCAACCCCGCGACAGCAATCCGAACAACAAAAAATCGTGTTGGGGGACAGTCCAGGTGCCTGCTGGACTGGTTATAGCTACAAGAACAGAATCCCAAAAATACAAGGTCGTGGGCCATGCGTTTATTGTACAACAATATCCTTCATATGCTTTGTTCCCGTCCGTCTACGCCTGTCCGTCGTCGCTCAGCTCCCCTTCCTCTTTCTCGTCTTGGCTTTGGCTCGAGGCCCTGGTTGCCGTCGCCATCTCCGGCTCGTGTTCCGTGTTGACTTTGTTGTGATCAACAGCGGGTTCGGGCGTGGCCATCTTTGCCATCTCGACATCGCCAGCGGCAGATGCCGTATCATCATCCTGTGCCTTCGCGGTATCTTGGAGGGGGGGTGACCCGTCTTCCCTCTCGTTTGAGGGCGTCTGACTGGCGCTAGAGTTGCGTCGTTTCACTCCCGTCCGCCGTGATCGGGTTGTCCTCCGCTCTACCTTTTTAGTCTCCGCCGAAGACTCGTTCTCCTGCTGTTCGTCCCCATTCGCTGCTTCCCCTTCGTTGGGCGAGTCTTCTTCAGCCGCCGCAGTCTGATGACCGCCCCTAGGCGCTCGCGTCCTCTTGGCAGGATACGTGGGGTCGCCATCTTCGTTGTCTTTTCGTTTTCTTTTCCCGCCCACCCTGCGCTTCCGCGGGGCCGCCTTTTCCTTCTCCTTTTCCTTCTCCTTCTCCTTCTCCTTGATCTCTCGAGCAGCGACAGCAGCTACGGCGCTGACAGTCGTCCCGGCAGGAGCAAGAACCTCTTGAATCTCGACTGGCATCTCACCGGGAGATTGGGCGGCCCGGTCCGGGCGAGCACGTGATGATGATCGACTTCCACTTCCGTTTTCGGGCTCGCTATAATTTAGTGGTGGAAGGGGCAGGCCAAATGATGCTGGGTCCAAGGGTGGAAGGGAGAGCGCCAATCGTCCCAAAGGGTGATACAACGGCAAGAGCGGTGTTTTGAGGGAAGGGTTATTAGCTGTCGTCTTCTTCTCCTTAGGGGTCCTCTCTTTGATCTTTACAGCTGCGGCTGGTGAGGCGGGCGCGGACGATTTGGGGGATGGGATTTGAGAAGAAAAGGTCGTCCATTCCGTTGCTGTTGGGGACTTGTACGTGAAGGAAGGTTTCCTTCGACTGGAAGCAGTGGGGATGGCGACGTTGGTCTGCATGGTCAATGGAGTGTGAAACAGCCTGCAGATGCAGTATGGGTGCCGGCCGTTAGACAAGCGTCCTCGATAGCATTCCCAGCAAAGTGCTCACCTGCACCCTAATCCAACTATTATCCAAAGCCTTTCGGAGGGAAATGGGCAGTGGTCGTCCTAGGGGGGGCAGAGAAATTCTGTTGCAGCGGCTGTGGTAGATGGGAGGGCATGGGGCGTCAGGAGGCTTTGCTCGCTACGGAACGCAGTAAGACCGTTGGCGTACCGGATATTCTTGGAATGTGATGATCTGGTGACTGCTTTCATGAGATTGAGCAAGTAGACGCCCCCGCTATGAATGAGTCCTGGACAAGAGGAGAAGGCGTCAAGCAGTTGACGCGCTTAACCCTAATATTGGCACTCACGTGCCGGCCTTCATTGTACTACCGGCCGTGATATCATAGGCAAACCCTTTTTCCTCATCAAAAACGTCGAAATTAACTAATATACTGATACAGGTAAAACAATCGAGAGGCGTGTCTAGCCCGAGATGAGCAGCTTGCCCAGCAGCATCAGATACTTCTCGCAGATTGCAGAGAAATAGAATTCGTGCTCAGAGTTATGGGGCTGCACAAGGTTGTGTGCTATCTCATGGGCAAGCGTGAAATACCACGATATATAGGCACTGTTCAGTTGGCCGTTTCGAACTTCCGCATCATCTGGAGGAAGAAGGCATCGTTACTATGGCTTTCCGGTCAAAACCTTATGCTTACTTACGCCATGACTGATAGAACCGGAAGTTGACGAAAAGGCTGGCGTTTCGGTTGAACGCAATCAATCCGCCTGTCGCATCATAGAAGATGTGCAGCGTCGACTGAGGAAGTTCATACACCCGCGCAAGAGGCTTCAAAATACGGACGAAGCGCACAAGCGCGTCTTGGTTGTCTCTGATGAACGTCTTCGCGATCCCGAGAGACACGTCTGGGGGGCAGGTTTGACAACGTTGTTCCTGTAGGCGAGAAAGTACTTACCGTCCGCGATATATATCTTGACATTTTCCAGCTCCCCTGAACATCCGGGATCAGTTACAGATGGACATTGTATTGAAGGCTTTACAATGCTTACCGGCGAATTTGAGATTCTCAGCAGTGCCGGAAACGTCGCAATAGCTCTCATTCATCGTCTCACGGACTTCCTGCATGGACTGACGGTTCTGAAGCACGTTTCCGGACTCTTGACGACAAGCCTTGACAGCAAGATCAATATTGTGAGCTGAAACAGACACGAGTTAATGCACCGGAATTTGTGTGACAAATTGAACAATACAGACAGATGACGTTTGTAGGAGTGGCGGAAGTCGGCTTCGGCGTTGAGACCCTGGATTGAGGTCCAGATGGAGGAGCAACCTGCAATTGAGTACCAGGAACTGTGGCTGGACCAGTCCTCGAGTCTGTCGAAGTACCGCTCGGTCCGAGACCTGCCCTGTTCATGAGGTCGCTGGCCATCCCCCTTGGATCAAATTGAGACAATGATCGTGCCCCAGGCTTCGGTGGAAGAGGCGGTGGTTGTGCGGACACCGGGAGGGGTGTAGATTCTTTGCCGCGAGAAGGATCTTGAGGTAGCTCAGTGGGTGTGACGGAGGGAGGAAGCGCCGCTTCTCTCTGCTTAAGAATCCTACTGACTAGATCCAACAGTTAGCGTACATGCACGGCGAGGGAACTGCCATTCGGCTTACTGTTATATCCACGTCGCTTCAGAGAACGAAGGTCGGTCGAGAGAATTGTCATTAGCAACAATGCATCGTTGGCTTTCGGGTTATCGAATAATTGCTTGGTCAAGGATGTGGCTACACTGGAACGTAGGTCGGCAGCAGTACACCTTCAGAAATTATGCTCACTCACTCATACATGTCAGTCTGCGAGTTTCCAGCAATCCATAGTTGAATAGGGCCGCTCTTAACACGCCGTGCTATCGCAGATGTTTCTCTACTTTTGGAGATGCGTTGATCTGCGAACCGCAGTTGCGTCACAACGGATATTTTCCCAAACGTCTTGGCAATGAAGTTTTGACCCGAAGATAACCATGACATCGATATTCGAGTCTTGGAGGAATGCGTGTGTTCGTAAAGGAACAACGGCAGGCGCTCGAGAACCAGTTCTCGAACTTCCATCGCCTTCTTCGAGTGGGGTATCTCTGCAGTGCACTGGTATTCCTCCTCCACGTGCATGCTAAGTTTGCGAGAACCGAGGCTTTGATAAAGAACTGAAATCCTCAGTCAGCTCTAGTTATAGCTGAAGAACGGAAAATATCCTCACTTTCGATTAGGTCCTCCTGGGGCGCTGTCCACAAGACTCCTTTGAATATTTGATAGGCACTAGTGTCATCTACCAGGACAATCTCCTCAGCCCGTTTAAGGCCGTAAGTCGGGTCCCATTCCTCGTCGTCAAGATCATCTCCCTTGGTGTCGAGTTTGGGTTTATACTGCGTCGCCAGCAGCATCGGAGATCGCTTCATACGCATCAGAGTGTAAGAAGGAATTAGCTTCATGTTAACAGCCAAGTTGCGCAATTCTTGCAAATACCTAGGTGGATGGTCAGTACAAAACAAACGTATGCTATCCGCCACTTACCGATCTGGCTCACCACAGAGCTTATAGTATCTTGCGGGATCTTCGAGCAGAATCTTCGCGATCTCTTCGATACTTGGCTCTTGCCTTGCCCCACAAGCCATTAGGAAGGAATTCGCAACGTTGCCAAAGTTCACAAAGGTAAACAGTGACGAGTGTACGGAATTGCTGGATTGTGCTCCAATATAACACTGGTTGGGAGAAAGATGGCCAGATTTGGTTGGAACGAACCGCGTATCAGACAATTCCTGGAGATGGGCCTTGGAAAACTCTGTGACGGATGAGGATTAGAGGGCATTGCGACAAGCAAAGGTAGTCGCACCTGATAATCTAGTAGATATGACAGTGAACCATCTCTCCGCTTCCGCTGCGTCTTTGGGAGGCAGTATCCTGAGAAGTTGTACGAGTTGGTGCGGAGATGGGTGGGCTGCAACCTGCAATTTGCTGGCGTCTTTCTGGTGTTTAGGATCTAGAACAAGGAAATTTAAACCAGCCCATTGCGCGTTCGAATAGACCTAATGTGATGGAAGATGAGTGGGATCTGGAGCGACTATATGAAAAATGGTAAGGACCTCTTTCGGTTTTGCAAGACAGGCTTCAGAATTGCGTAAAGCGGGTATATACGCCAAATTTGCAAAGTCGTTCGCGTCGTATTGTTCGTACTTGGTGGTGATATTGTCTAAAAAGTATCGCAAAGCAGTGGTTCGAATCTGGGGAAAGCTGAGTGCCTGTCATGGGGAAGGTCAAGCGCTGTGTAGCCCACCTGGGGATTCTGATCGGTACAAAGCGTGATTATGGTGCCTAAGGGAGGGTAGCGCTGTAAGCCAAGTTCGAACAGTAACTTGGCTACAATGGATATTAGCCGAGATAGACTGCATGATAAACAAACAGTTCATACCCTCATCGGAAGAGCCCCTCCACTTCACTTTCTGACCCCAGTCAAGGACGGGCAAATTCAAACTTCTGAATACATCCAATGGCTCATACAATTGGCGAGCTTGATACCGAGAGGGTGCACCTTGAGCTTGCTCCCCGGCTGTTGACTCCTTTGAAAATGCCACTGTGTTCTTCAAACGCATGAGTTCCTCTGAGGAGAGGGTCGAACGGACGGAAGACAGATATTTAATGAGATCCGCGACTGTCCATTGGCTTGTTTTGATCATCCTGGCCGGAAGATTAGCTGGTGTAAACTTGTGGCAGGGAAAACGCACCTGTTGAAGAGCACCTGCAACTCGACGTGCTTTCTGACACCTAGTGCTTGAAGGAGGCGCTCCGTATGCCCTCGAACGGGCCCTCCAGATGGCAGCGAGACAACAGAGAGATCTTGGAAAACGTTGACATTAGGAAAGTAGGCTTGGTCGGGAGTCGTCATGCCATTGGACGTTGGAATGCAAGTTTTATCTCGCAGCGACGCACAAATCTTCTCCTTGTCTGGATCAGACAGCGAGGGCCAGCCACGAGCCAACACGAGTAACACCCGTTCCGACCACTGTGGGTTGAGGTTGATATCGTGCTCGGTCGATCCAGCCTTTCCCCCAAGTGAGCAGATATAAGTTACCCACTCAACAACCGTGAGTTCATGCCAACCAAATATCGATACCAGAGTCGTTTGGTCCAACTCTTTGCTGACAGCATTAGGCAGAACATGGTTCGGGAGAGGTCCCTGTGGGGGAACAGGAATGATAGTTCTAGAGGTAGTGAATGTTTTGATCGATGAAAGTTGGGTCAGGGTGTCGCCTTCACCGGCGAGGATGGCTGCATTCACGAGGGTTGCCTGGACGGAGGGCAAGCGCTGCTGGTCTTTTGGTGCGAGATTTGGATCTGAATTCACCTTCGTCCACCATTTCAGGAACGCCACCATTTCAGCGGTTGCTAACGGCCGCGAATTCAATTCCTTCAAGACGTCACTGATCGTAATGGTCTTGATGTATCCTCTTGTTTCCAAAGCCGTAAGCATGTTCCCGGCGTCGGAAATGACTTCTTGGGGGACAACGGGCAAGTCCTTGACGAAGGAAGAAAGAGATGGCTCCGGCATGCGAATTTCTGAGCAATTCATGATTCCCCGCGACGATATGATTGGGAAGGCGGCGCTAGCCGAAAAGTAGGCGGCCTCGAGGATTTGGGATACCTCCTCTGAAGGGGTAGAGTTGTGGAAGGTGAAGAATTTCAAGGCGTGTATTGCTTGCTGAACAAGCGCTTTCCGCTCTTCCGAAGGTGCATCCGAAGAATCAGGCTTCAACGCCGCCCAAGACGTTTTAATATCTTGAAGTTCATATTCATAGGCAGAGCGAGCAAGGATTCCACCAACTCGAACCAGCTCTCTGTTCCATACTAGGAAGACGTGAGATGAATGACCAAGCTCTGGGTGTTAGATACCTTACCTGCGATATTCCGGTCCCTGGATAGAGATGGGGTCGGGGTCAGCTGGTATTGAAACTTCAAATGATAGAATTCCTCACATGAAATCGATCGCCTCCCTCTCTACAGTGGGAATGAATCTAGATGCCATGTGGCCTCCAATCCCGGTGGTTTGTGCTGTAGAATGACCCTGTTCATGGCAATGTTTAGCTGGAAGTTCATGATGGGCTCAGTTACGACGTACGATGAAGACTCTCGTGGCTCCCATGCTGGAGCGAAGATTCACATCAATGGTCAGCGAAAAGTAAACAGAGAAAGAGAGTCCATACCCTTCGAGATCTGCTCGGAGACCTTGGAATACACTTCCGGTCGACGATGGGTATTTCGAATCCTCCTGGATACTTGCATCATATTGGCGCTTTCCAGTCTTAACAGATGTAAATTAAAATTGGTATTATTATGGAAGAGGACGCTGCTCACATAGATTAGCTCATACCGCAACTTCGAGGGAGGTTCCTTCTTCGTGGACCGGTGCAACGCCGCCGAGAACTTCTTGTCAAGTTTCGTCGTCACATCCGCAGTGTACACGGTCAGAGAAACAGCAGAATCGTTGATTGCCAAGAGGTCCGGTTTGGGTTCCTCTGGAGGAGGTAATGGCGTGACAGTCCGCTGTGGGGTCGAACCACCAGAGAAACTCGAGATGAAAGAGGAGAAAAGGCCTCCAATGGAGGGCTTCGGCACATTTATCACAGGCAGTATACGCTTCTTCTCGGAACCAAGAGAGTATACCCATTTCAGCACTTCAGCTCGGATGTGTACAGCTGGTCATATAAGTGTGAGTAAGAGTATGGCTGGAATCATGGAGAGGCGTACGGGTAGAGCGAATGTTGGCTATTGTCATCATGCCTCCCTCAGTGCGAGGATTCAAGCCTTTCGGAACAGAGAGTAATCGCGGTGCGTCGGCCGTTTTCTCCAACTTCGCAAGGCGTTTGTCATCCAGGAACACAGATACACGGTTAAGATGGGTCATGAAGGTGATAGACGACGTCAAAAATCGTATGAGGTCGAAAGGCGTTGGGATTGGGGCGGGTTCGCGCAAGGGCATTTCGAATGACGTCCATACGTTGGCCTCTGGGGCAGGTGGAAGCTTTCCTCTCCGAGCGTATAGCTGGTCCCCGCATATATGAGAATGCTGGAAATACGAGTAGAAGAGGATGCACGTACCTGGTCCTTCTTGTCTTTCCAGTAGAATGCCATCCACTGCTCTGGTTAAGAAGTCAGAAGGGAGTAGCAATTCGGAATTCGTGCAGTCTTACCCCCTGAAGTGACGAATGGATCATCTGTGACAGAGAACAAGCTGTAGAATCCTGGCGAGACGTGAACAAGCGACACAGAAGCTCCGTGACCAAGTACGAACCCACTCCGAATGCACCAATCTTCTCCTCGTCAGGATTGCCCTCGGCTGAGTTCCTTGTTCAGTAAAAGCCACTCAGAGCTATTCGCGATGCGTACCAATCTTCTTCAATCTACTCCAGTCCTCGTCGCGGAAGAGGATACCATTATTTCGGAATTTCCATTTATGCACCTAATGCAACTGTCCGTCAGCGCCTGAGGGGATGGTGCTTGCTCTCTATATGTAGACGTACAAGCACAGTCTTGAGATCCGGTAGCGGTTTGCTGGCGTCGTGTTGGTTGCCCTCGGTTTCCTTGCCTTCAGGCTGGGTTTCGAAGATAATCTCGACCTCCTCAGAGCGCGCATCGTCCGAGTTTTGGAGGAGTTCTCGAAAGACTGTAAACTCGCCCGAGTATCTTGCTAGTACTTTGTCTATGAGGGCACGCTGATTGACTTCGACAGTCTCGTCATGGCCGCTGTCCCACTATACGACCAACATTCAGAGAGAGAGCCAATGTTATCCGAATCGACAGGCGTACCAGTGCATCTCGAAGAGACATCGATGGTGAGGCAGACAACGCAGGGGATGTCTACTCTGATAATAGAGCTTGATTGCGGGCGCAAAGGTCTCGAAGAGAGTTAGATGAGAGTTGGGAAGAGAGTTATGCGCCCGCAGCCATGAGCTGCATGACGACAGCCTCTGCCAGGGTTCGGCCCGAGAGCTGAATAAGCGCTTGAGCGCTCTTACGGGAGGGAGTGCTGCACCCTGGCCTTTGTTCAGATTCACAAGTAGTTTCGATTTTATCCTTGCTACTTAGATACTATGTTCCAGAAAAAATGACATGAGAAGGAAGATCGACTATCGTGTTGCCCGAACAAAACCCAACGCCAGGTTAAGAGAAAGGATGTAGACGGCAGGTATTAGAGAGATGATAAGAGTAGGAATTTCCGCTGTCCAATCGTGAAGCGAATGTATCAGAGCTGTAAGGCAATGCATGAATGACGTTACGTGAGTGGGTATACCAAACAAAAATCACTATGGTAGATGTTGAATGAAGGACAGGTGGAAGAAGACAGACAAAGAAACATATGTACAACTACCACCATCTCTAGAATTTGGCTGATGGATCGAGGGGACCCAGAGGACCGTACTTCTCTGATGGTCCTCTGTTTCTTGGCGGTGATCCACCCTCCGCATTCAGTCGCATCGGTGATGAAATAGGGGACAAAGTGTTGTTTGGCTGAGGGGTTACACCAGGTGACCCCGACCGAGAAAGAGGGGAATACCCATTAGAACTGATATTTGTCGTTGATGCATCGGTGAGCTGATACCGTGACGCGGTGGCAGAGTGAGGTGGCGTTGACCGTTCATCGAAACCGCGTTCGAGCATGGCCTCTAATTCCGAACCATCTACTGTCTTGGCGGATTGAAGGTCCCCTACAGGAGGTACGAAGAGAGCGGTCGGCGGTGGAGGATATTGTGCGTTGTGCTCGTTATAACCACCGATCTGCGCCCCCCAGTGGTCGTCGTCGGAAGAAGTGAGAGAGAACGTGTCGCTGCCATCGTATTGACTGCGGGTGTCGGGCGCTTGGAGGTATTCGCGATCTCCCGTGAAGAACCCGTTGGGATACGTCCGTTCCAACTCCCTTCTCCGCCTTTCGTCCCGTTTCAACTTCCTTAGGCGGGATCGTTCCCAGTCTTCCCATCGCCTCAATGGAACGGCAGGACCAGAAGCACCACCACCAACGTCATGAGCCTCGCCTTTAGCTTCACCTTCAACTTTCCTGTTCAATCATGTTAGTTGCGCAGCAAAAGAAAACAAAATCGAGCAACGCACCTAGTCTCTCCCCACGAGAAATCATCAAAGTGCCAGAATGCATATACGGGCAGGATAAAGTTCCAAACAGGCAGGGCAAAGAGATAGATCAGCATCCAGAAGACATAAACAACCTTTCGTGTGGTGATGAGGATGAGGACGGCTGGGAGACCGAGGACCGCGCCGAGGAGCATGATGGGGATGGCTTGTTCAAAGGACTTGGGAGGGTTGAGAGCCATGCCGATGATAAGGGCATATGTCAGGGAGATGGCAATGGGTAGTACGACAGTTCCCAATAGGTCCATGAACACGATGAATTGCATGCTGAAGCAGAACGTGCCGCACAAGTTTCGGACGAGGACAAGTTCCATCAAATTATGGATGGTCGAGTTGATCCATCGGCGTCGCTGGGAGAGGAGGATAGAGAAGGTGTCGGGGACGATTGTTCTGCAACGGGCCTGGGGGAGGAACATCATCTTTCTGTTCGGGAAGGTGCGAATGAGGATGGTCGTCAAGAATCGATCTTCACCGAGGAGAAGCAGATTCTTTTGATGGAGGGTCGAGACTTCGGATTGGCTGTACTCCTTGACAATTTCGGGCTTGATGATGAGAGGGACCCAGTCGTCGCCTGTCGTTTTCCTAGCCTTCAACCTGAACATGGAGAAGCAACCGGGCAAGCAGGAAACACCACCGAAAACGGATTCGAAGGCCTTGGCCAAGTGATGCGAGATGAAGTATTCAAAGACTTGAATTGCGGTGACCCAAGACTGCCGCTTGTTCGCAATACGCGTCTCTCCACAAACACCCATAATCATTTGGTCGTGGTGCATGCAGTTCACCAAATGGCCGAGCGAGCTAGGGAAAACCTTCGTGTCGGCATCAACCTTTTAGCCAGTTAGTCAAGACTTGAGCACAAAAAATGTCAGTTTCGTACGTACCATGAGGCAGACCTCGAAAAAGTCGGGGGTGACGCCCATGAGTACGTGGATCTTGCGGAAAAGGTCGAAGTCGAGAGGGCACATTCGGTCGTTGTATGTTACCCGGGAGAAAAAGTTCATCAGGATGAGTTGACTGTCCCGTTTTCCTCTATTTCCGGGCTTCTTCTCCGACGCGGCCTCTGCCTCTGTACCACATTTCACGACAATGACCGTAGGTGTCCGTCTTCCGCTCACGGCTACAGAAGATAGCTCAATAATGGAAATAAGCTCGCAAGGACGAAGACTTACTGTAATGACCTGCATAAACCATGGCCCTGTTATTTGCCTTTGCGCCGGAACCGACGGCTGGGTAGCTCATCGGGGTTGGGTTCCCAAACCGGGGATCGGCCTCCAGCAAGCTGACACAGATATCGGGCGTGCTCTTCTTCTCACCAGCACCAGTGATCATTCCATCGGCGACAACGAACAAGAGCTTGCGGGCATCCGAATAGGTGGTATTGGAGATCGAGTCCAGGGTGGTGCGCAGGGATTCTTCTCCTTCCGAATAACACGTCACGAGGCAGACGGCAAATAATTCTGCTCCGATTTGTTGCAAGCTCATGATAGGCGATGTACTTTCGGGATTGGTTAGCGTTGCACTGGACGAGGACGCAATGGACCGGGGAGGTTTGGCGGCCTTGGTCAATTTTTTGTTCGGGTTAGACCACGGGGCTGTCCCATTCTTGTTGTCGACAGAAAGGTTGGCTCCTCCGGGCATGACTGCCGGACTAATTGCCGAGCGGTTCAAGTCTTGAGCTGTCGGGGGGCCGGCGAGACGTTCAGAGAGGAACCAGTTGAAAACGCATGCCATGACGAAGCGAACGAGAACGAGGGCCAAAATGACGATCAAACCTGCGTAGAGGAAAAGACTGGAGACGAAGCATCCTGGGGTGACCTTGTCAATGTTTCCTGCGAGGTAGCGTTCCTTGAGGCATGGAATGGCGGCTTTGAGATCTGAGCGACCCATGAAAAGATAGGTTCCATCTTTTCCGTGCTGGGGAGCTTGCATGACGGTGCGAATGGCGGTGTCGATCCTGTCGCCAGGAATCGGGCTGGTGTGGAGGAGGAGGTACGGGGAGAGGTTGAGGACGGCGCCATCAAGGACAAGGTAATTGCGAAGTTCCGACACCTGTTCCCAGGCGTATCCTGCTTCGAATGTTGTGTCGCGGATCCCTAGTGATGTGAGAGAGCTGTTGGATGGGAGAGGGAGGGGGCAAGGGGTGGAGGTTGAGCAGGGGGGGTCGACAGCAGCGCGAAAGGTGAGGCCGTTGCATGCAGGGAAGTTTGAAGCTTCTCGTTGGAAAAGAGCGGTGATATCCTGGCCATTGCCCCGGGCGGCGAGGGCCCTGAAGTCGGTATCGCCAGATGGCTGCGCCGAAGCGACGTTGTACATCCTGCCGTGGATACTGAGGGTACCTGGGGAAGTGCCGACGCGAATGAAGCGGACGTCAGACTGGTTGGAGTCGGGGCAGAGCACCCTTTGGAAGCCGACGGTGGCGAAACCGACACCACCGCACAGGACGGCGATGATGAAGCAGAGAGTGACCTTTTCCCTCCATGCCTGACGGACAGGGGCATCCTTGAGACCGCCAATGGAGCTGAGGAGGACGCTGGGGGCCCAAAACGTCACGACCAGGGAAAAGATGCGCCATGCCTGGGATCCATTGTAGTCGTCGTCCTTGGAGGGGTCCKKGCTGGCGGAGGGAGTGGGGCCGCCTGGGCACCGTTGGGACTAAAATTGTGTGGTTCTGTGCCATATGAAAGGGGTGGCGGAGGTGGTGGTACCGGGAATGGATGAGACGAAGCAGGGAGACCAGGCGATACATTATCAGGCTGCCGAGATGGGCTATAGCTGGTAACTCGCTGTGGTGAATCTACCTGTGGAGGAATTGGTTGCGTATAGACAATTGGCTGTGGCGGCAAAGGACGGGAACCCCCGACGGCGGTGGGTGGATTAGGAGGTGGTGCATTTGGTGGTGGAAGGTTGTCCTGGTGCACTGTCTGTGGCGGATATGATTGGTATGGCTGACCCAGATTCGCTCCTGGATCGACTGCTGGAGCAATTGGCGGTTGATGAGGGACATACTGTTGCTGAGTTGCGGGAGCGTCAGATGGCATTGCGTATTGCGGATAAGTATATTGGGCTTGATAAGAAAGAGCTGATGGCGATCCAGATAGGTATGCGTCTGCTGGCGCGCCTGAGGGCGGGTATGGCTGTTGCGGCAAGTAAGATTGAGTTGGGGGATTGGTGTAAGCTACCGGCGCCGGGGCATGCGCAAGGGGCGGATAGCTTTCAGGCAAAGGTTGCACTGGTGCAAAACCAGATGGCTGTGTCAATGGCATAAAACCGGACGATGCAGTTGGAAGACTATGGCGAGGTCCTCGAATCGTGGGCTGATACTGAATCGAAGACTGGGGATCGTATGGATTGGAATATGCAGGTTGGGCGTTGTACGCTCCGTAGAAACCTGACGATTGACTAGGCGGAGATGCCGGTAAATCGTAGCCGTATCCGGCACTTCCATCGCCAAAGTGACTGCCATAGCTTGCTTGCGGATGGTGACTATATGCAGCTGACACGGGCTAAACATCCTGACTGAGTTGGTGTAAAGGCTAATTGGGTGTGAGGGACCTACAGGAAAACTCTCTCTTCGATTGTGACCAACGCTAAAATCGCTGAATTCTTGAGCTAAATTATTCACCGTATTTTGTTGGCCATGTTGCTCATAGGGTGCAACGTAGAGATCGGGCTGCGGCCCATAACTGCCACTCAAGGAAGTAGACCGAGGTGGATGACGAGATTTCTCCCCTGATGGAACGAACATTCCGGGGCCTCCATATTGTTTGTTGTTCTTAGCAGGTTTCGGCGTCGGGTTCTTTTCTGGAGGAGGTTCCTATGAAGAACGGTGAGTTCGAGCGCCCGGAAGGTAAGGATGAATGACGAACGTTAGACCAGAAAGTGAGCTCCAAGTAGACCTTCCCGGCAAACTTGTCCTTGTTCGTGAGCGTGAACCACTCTACATGAATTAGTCACCAAGCTGGACCACGAGGGAACGTACTCACCGTCAGTCTCGCCTTTCGTTAAAACCTCCGTGAGATCAACATCTGTTTCACCGATGAGGTCTGGCTCTCTGGAGTCGTCAGCAAAGCAAGACAACTTCATCAGCTTTCCGCCTTTGACCCTCTTGACTGGGGAGCCGTTCTTTGGGGGCAGGGGTGGTGGGCTTCCATCTTTTCTGGCTGTTCGAGCCAGAACGTCATCAGTGTCCTCGTACAAGGTGAACCGGATCTCTTCGTCCCACTCTGGGTGCTGCCCTCCACGCTTGATGGCCTTGGTACGTCGCTTTTCTCCATTGACAGTGACGACACAATACGGATCTTGCTTTCCTATATGTCGTTTGTTCGGGAGATGGTTCTGTTGAGGCTGGTGCTCAGGGCAAGCTTGAGAAGGCTATGACTGTGCAATTACACACCGCTTTGAGCACAACGACGATGAGTGTGCCGATTTCACGGGGGGTCAAGGACATGGTAAAGAAGGGGAGAGTTGAAAGGAGAGTTGAATATTATGTCTTAAAAAGAGGTGTCGTGTGTAAACATCAACCGGCGTTGAATGGATTCTTGGGAGACCAGCCTTCCTGATTTTGACTGTCACGGCCAAGTGACATCCCTTGTTTGGTGCTGCGTCATTGTATTCCCCTTTACCCCCATTAAATCATGGGCGCTTAGAACTGTTGAGTGCTAGTGCTAATTTACATTCGTTGCCCATGTCTGTTGCCTTATTTTCCTTCAAAATCAAACAAGGCCTCCTCTCTGCAGGGTCAAGAACCACTTCGGCGAAACCCACGCAAACCAGCTTCTCATATAATTCGATCCATTGAATTTGGACTGCGACTCGTGGATAAGTCGGACCGTCTGTATTCTGCCACATAAGATCAGCTTCACACCGCAGTTTGTGCGCAGTCCCATCACGGTCACTTACATTCACGATCATACAGAGGGCATTCAAAATCTCAGTGTCGTCGTCGCCGGTGCCGCAGTTTGAAGATACTGGCGACATGGGCCCAGTGAATGAAACGTCATCACCTGGTGAAACGCACTAAAGTATCCACTTGACACTGGAGAGCTCACCAAGGGTACCATGGAGTAATGTGCGGTCCACTGCCGTCGCTGATCGGTATCACCAAGAATGCTACGCGACGGCCAATCTCACCCTACGCTGCTGATGCTCTTCTCCGCAGCAAAATATGGATTTTTAGCTGACCATGATTCTGCTGCTGTATATGTTCGCAAACATTTTAGGCCTTAATCGACCCGTTCCATATCTCGAGCTCAGTAAATCCCTAAAAAATGCTACTCCAATGTAACTGGCACGAGCTTGTAGCCACTGCATTATTTGTGTGGTTTTAGGTATTCTATCAAAAACAATTAAGGAAAATGAAATTACAGAACCCCGGGAAATTGTAACTCTAGGGGTGTGGTGGTACCTTATGAAGAACGGTGAGTCCGAGCGCCCGGAAGGTAAGGATAAATGACAAACGTTCGACCGGAAAGTGAGCTCCAAGTAGATCCTCCCGGCAAACTTGTCCTTGTTCGTGAGCGCGAACCACTCTACATGAATTAGTCACCGAGCTGGACCCCGAGGGAGCGTACTCACCGTCAGTCTCGCCTGTCGTTAAAGCCTGCGTGAAATCGACATCTGCTTCACCAATGAAGTCTGGCTCTCCGGAGTTGTCAGCAAAGCAAACCAACTTCATCAGCTTTACGTGCTCGAACAAGGTGAACCGGATCTCTTCGTCCCACTCTGGGTGCTGCCCTCCACGCTTGATGGCCTTAGTACGTTGCTCTTTTCCGGAACCATTGACAGTGACAACACAGTACGGATTTTGCTTTTCTCTAGGTCGTTTGTCCTGGAGATGATTCTGTTGGAGGGATGGCGCTCAGCGCAAGCTTGAGAGGGCTATGATTATTCGAATACATACCGCTTTGAGCACAACGACGATGAGTGTGCCGATTTCACGAGGGGGCGAGGGCATTGGTAAAGAAGGGAAGAATTGAAAGGAAAGTCGAATATTATGTCGTGAAAAGAGGTAAATGGCATCCATTGTTTGGTGCAGCCTCATTGTAACAGTGCTCTTTACCCCCATTAAATCATGGGCGCTTAGCATTTGAGTGCTAGTACTAATTTACGTCCATTGCCCAGGCCTGTATGCCTTATTCTCCTTCAAAATCAAATGAGGCTTCCTCTCTGCAAGGTCAAGAACCACCTCGGCGAAATAACTATTCGCCCACGCAAACCAGCTTCTCGTATAATCCGATCCATTGTATATGGACTGCGACTCGTGGATGAGACCCAGACCATTTGTATTCTGCAACGTAAGATCAGCTCACGCCCACAGTTTGTGCACAGTCGCAGCACTTACATTGGCGATCATGTAGAGAGCATTCAAAATCTCGGTGTCGTCGTCAGTACCGTAGATTGAAGATACTAGCGACATGGGCCTAGTGAATGAAATATCATCAGCCGGTGAAACACCACTAAATATGCATTGGACACAGGAAAGCTCACCAAGGGTGCCACGGAGTAATGTGCGGTCCGCTATCGTCACTGGTCAGTATCATCAAGATATCCTGCGCGACGGCCAATCTCACCCTATACCGCTGATGTTCTTCCCCGCGGCGTAATATGGATTCCTGGCTGACAGAAGTAACTTCCGGGTGGCAACGTAGGTTTCGTCGTCCTTCTCCAAAAATCCCAGATATGGCAAAGATAGAAGCGACTGTTTACTCTTTTTTAGTGTCTGCAAATTCCTAGTGTCGTTGTGAGCATACCGGAACGTTGGCATCATCCATGACATATCTGCCACCGAAGCCATTTGTTTCATAGGCGAAAATGTTCTCTTGAACCTGTCAAGAATAGTCAAGGTCAAATGGTATCGGGAGGTGTCGGCCGAAAACGCACTGTAGTCTGCCAAATAGCATCTTTTATCCTAGCACTCCATTCTCTGGCTTGGGTGCTGACGTTCTTCAGGTCTCCAACTTGATCCAGAACATCAGCCAGGTGTCCCAGCTCAACGCTCAGCATGGCATTGGCGGGGGTCAAGAAGGCTTATTGCATGAATGAATATCTGGTATACATGTAGAGAGTAAATCCTTACCAAAAACTGTCAGGTCATCTGAAGGACGGTGCGACGTTCCTACAAGACCTGTGTACGCCTTGGGCTCGTTGTTCCCGCGATTGTTGACTCTGGGGGAAAGTGACCCTCTGCTTCCAGTCCAATTGAAGTAGGAGATGAAGTTGAAATTCTCGTCGAACGACGGCTGCGACTGCTCGCGGATTACCCGGAAAATCTGGTCAACGGCCGTCTTCCCTGCAATGGCTTCAGCGTCAACATCTCTGGCAACGGAAAGCGCTGGAGGGCTTACAGTGCGTGTTGATGAAAGAAGAGTCACCAGTGGCGGCGTGATAGGCCCGAGAAAGTTTCAAGAACCCACATAAGGAATCGATTTCGTACTGAAGCAAAACCCGTTATGACCGTTGTACACGGCTGCAAGCCTTTGAAACAATCAAGTACCTTGCATTCGAAAACGATCTTGGGGTCCACCGGACTACGAAAACGTTAATATGCAGTGCATCACTGCGAGGGGTACGATCCTACTCACGGATTGACTATGACATTCTCGGCCCATTCGTTGCGAGAAGTTGGCAGTCCGCTCTCAGGTGGCGGTTGAAACGCCCCACCTGTTTAACGAGCGGTCAGTCATACTGTTTTGATCAAGAGACCATTTGACTCACAATAAGGGAATTGTGCAACATAGCGTGCTTCATTGTTGATCACGGCCTTCACTAGAGCTGCCAGGTCAGGATCTGCTCCCAACAGGCTGTGGTAATGCGCGAACTGATTCAACCAACATCAACGCCTTTTAGACGAATCCAACGGTCGGAAAACATACTTGATTTGCCGTATCTCTGAGCCATTGGGCACTGAATATAAAGTGAGTGAGGGTGAGCCACAGAAGAATCAAACTGGCAGCCTGACGTTATATCCTGCTCACACAGACGTCAGCATGTCTCAAGCGATTATGATGCATAGGTACAGACCCCAGTTATGATGAAAGCCAAATTCTCTTCCTATCATACACATAAGATTGACTTCTTCGGCTCCAGAAAACAAGAGAAGAAGCGTACCTTGTTGAAGTATCTTACGGTGGTGTCTAAATCAGGAGTGAGTGAGGCTAGATGAGAATACTAATTAGTCCGCATACCGAGCGTATTGGGGAAGGTGTTTTCAAAGAGTCTGGCCAGGTCTGGATCCTTGAGCAAAGACTTCATATCCTCAATAACCCGCTAAGAATAGCCCGACCGATATGAGTAATCAAAGACCACTGGAGAGCAAGAGTCCGGTTCCCACCTCGACGGCCGAACTATTGAAGGTTCGACATTGCGGAGACGGCCTCATAAAAGGAAGGGCAAGCCTTCCTTCGGAGAACGGGGGATGCGGAACCTATGGATAGAATCATCTGAGTACAGCAAAATCAAAATCACCAATCGAGAAAGACATACTCGAGAGTAGGACGTATAGTCAGGGCATTGTGCCGCAGCTTCCGAGATCACGGTCAAAGCAATCCCAGCGAGCGAGAAATATTTCTTCAGCCCAAGCCACATCGAAATAATGCCCGGTTGCTTGCCCTGAGGATATAGCTCCAACAGACAGGAATAGATAGGCTCTCCAAGTTTGGAGGAAACGGAGAACCAGAAGCACACCGTGAGTGCCAGCGAGGCCTTTATAACGAACGCGAGGGCTCGCAGTCCCGAAGAAGATACATTCATGAGGTTGCCACAGGTGTCAAACCCCACAGAAGGGAGTGTTCACGAGGTCGAGATAGCACGCGTTCCTTCGCGTCGAGTGACCAAAACCAGAGCTTCGAGAATTGCTAAGAGATAATATAGAACCGCGAAAGTATTCGAATCGCAAGAATTCTTCCGGAGTGTGGGTGCCGGCGTTAACGTTAACGACTCTGCTTCGTGGTACGAACAAATGCAGATTCCACCACTGCGAGCAATGCGAATACGGCGTGGTGGTAAAA
Organism: Candolleomyces aberdarensis; assembly: GCA_004126415.1. Taxonomy (NCBI): domain Eukaryota; kingdom Fungi; phylum Basidiomycota; class Agaricomycetes; order Agaricales; family Psathyrellaceae; genus Candolleomyces; species Candolleomyces aberdarensis. The sequence continues at coordinate 17,247 of SDEE01000044.1, read as the reverse complement.
AGGGACGAAATAACGTTTTGACAGCAGTGTTATTTAACGTTGACGGTTAGAGGTTGCTGACTTAAGACAGTCCCACTGCGAACGGAAAGTTCAGATGAATGATGTACTATGGACAAGGACAAAGCTAATACGATCCAAATGCTACAAATTCCAGCGAAGCGACCACTCAAAACTGGATATAAATACACAGAAAATCAAAGGGGATGCATGCACAGGCACGAGGAATGAAAGGAAAAAAGACAGACTATATACACAGTGGCGGAACTCGAAATCATAGGTATGCTCAGACGTTGGCCGGAACGGCGAGCTTGGAGTCGTCTTTGACCCCAGCCGTCTCAGCAGTCGTCGTAGAAGCAGCCTGGGCAATAGTTTCCATCGACGGCTTGTGCAGCTGAGCACTACCCTCCTCTTCAACAGGCACTTCAAGCGTCTTGCGCTCCCCAGCGAGGCTGTCCTCCTTAACGGACTCTTTGTCCACCTGAGAAAAAGGACGCACTGAGTCGTCCAGTTTCTCCCTCTTATCGTTGTCGTACTCTTCATCGTCATCCCCATGTCGGTACTCCGAGCTGAAGGCTCCCGTCCTAACGCTGTTGGAAGTCCAAAGACTTTGCTGCCTGACCAACGACGGCGTGCCAGGCCCGAGCTGAACTCGTGCACTCCATCTGCTAACCTCACTTTCCCAACTACCCCTTCTAGAGCTTCGTGGCCGAAGAGCACGGACGCTAGCGTCAATATCACGCTCCTCCAAACGATCATCATCACCCAGGAGGAACTGACTAGTGCTCTCTCCATCAGGGAATGCAACACTTTCCCCATAATGAGATGCGTTATCTCCAAGAACGGTGGTCGGGATGCTGTACGCGTGCAAACCTGTGCGACCGGGATGAGCATACGCCGACGACGCCAACGTCAACATTGATGCATTATCGAGGGGAGGAGAAGACGGCCGGGGGTTGTTACGGGGATGAGGAGCGCTGTGCAGCGGCGCTTGGACATGGCCCGCAGAACCGGGGCCGTATGAGCCGGCCGGGTTCAAGTTTAGTGAGTTGATGCTTCCTGGATGCCTGACCGAAGGCGTTCGGGATGAGGGCTGCGGAGATGAGGGGATAGCAGAGAAGGTGATTGAGTTTGGTGTGTTCAAATGAGCTGGACCGCTTAGGGACGAAGAGTGCCTTATATGCGGTGCAATACGATGCACTGGATTCGCGGAGGCATTGGGTGGTACCTGAGCTATATGTGCCATCCCGTTCCCACCGAGATCGATGCTGAGAATGGTCGTTGGCTTCGTGCTTGCAGTCATGCTCCTGAACGTGCGGGGGTCCGACAGATAGGAAGACGAGGAACGGGATGGTGATGGAGACGGTGGTGCGCTCGGTGGGATGGGTCGAAGAGAGGCATCGTCGTCTGCTTCGAGAGCGCTAGCCGGGGACCATAGCGACTCCCTGGCGTATGAGGAGCGATCGATGGAAGTATTGTCATCGAACGACAAAGGTTCCTCCGAACCGTCTTCCTCGTCGTTCATTGAAAAGGTTGTGCGTCGTGCAACGGAGCCAGACTCCCGTTTTCCGGCTTGCCTCGCCGCAGTGTTCGTTACAGGCTGCGGCAAGGGAGAGGAGGTAGACCTCTCCCCGACACGAGGTGGGTTGTGCGACGAACGACCGAGTCCAAGGTCTGAAAAAGCCATGGAGACGTTCTCAGCTCGCTTGGCTTTGACCGACCCCCCAAGCTTCCTCTGGAACCACGTTAGAATGGGCTTGCTGGACTTTCGGTGCATTTTCTTTGACTGCCAATTCTGTGCTGCATTCCTTGACGACGTCGGCATAGTGGCGGGCGCTGGGGTGCCTTTTTTCTGGAGCCGATTTGAAGTTCCTGGGTCGCTCGAGGTTTGAGAGGTTGCAGGAGGGTTGGCAGCGCGGAGGACTTGGGTTGTGGACATTGTGGACGGAGAGAGATGGGAGGAAGAGGTCAAGCTGTGGAGAATATCAGCGCTGTCATTCGGGCCCATAAGAAGACGCAATTAAGGGGTGTGCACACGGGTCATTCATTCAACTCTTATTATGTAACAAAAGCACAGCATCTCGAGCCAATGTGAATATGTACTGTACAACTAGAGGCAGATCGTTCAGAATATCTCAGCATTTCACCAGTCCGTCTTCGAGGCACTTCGCGATGTGCTTTGGATAGGAATCTTCTTGCCCTTGTATCCGAACCCATCCAGCCAAGGCCACTGCTCCGACCGCGACTTCTCGAATGACCCAATGGCGTCGCTCGCTTGCAGTGTCAGGGCGATGTCATCCAGTCCGTTCACGAGGCAATGCCTGCGGAAGGGGTCGGTGGAGAAGGAAATCTCCTCGCCGTTCGCCCGACGGATGACTTCGTTTACTAGGTCGACCTCAATCTCTAGCTGGTCCTCGGCATCCTTGGCANNGATCTTGCACTGCTCTTGGGGGATAGCGACAGGCAGCATGCCATTTTGCATCGAGTTATTTCGGAAGATATCTGCAAAGCTGGGGGCAATAATGCAGCGAATGCCAAAATCGTTCCTAGATTTTGGTTAGTATTGTCGAGCGCTGACAAAAGCCTTCAGGTACTCACAAGCTCCAAGGTGCATGCTCTCGTGAGCTGCCACACCCAAAGTTCTTGCCGGTGCAGACGAGGATCTTGGAACGGGTGTAGGGCTCACGGTTGAGAATGAAGTCTGTATCATTGTTGGTGTGAGGATCCTTTCTCAAGGTATAGAAAAGAGCGTTCGCCAGCCCAGTCCGCTTTAGTGTCTTCAGGAATTGTTTGGGAATGATCATATCCGTGTCCACGTTTTCGATGTGTAGAGGAGCGCTGATGCCCTTGACAGTGGTGAACTTCTGGACGGGGGACGGCGACTCGGATGGGGGCAAACCACCTGCGCCAGTATGCGTGACCGGCTCTGGTGGTGTCGATGGCGCGTCCCAAAACTCGCTGGCCCGATGAACTTTCGGTTTGGGAGCAGCAGCAATATTTGCCTCTGCTGTCGCACCGAAGTATTTGCGTACATCGGTCAATTTGCCAGTCAGCGCGGCAGCGGCGGCCATCGCGGGGCTGAGCAAATGCGTTCGTCCACCTGCACCTTGACGACCTTCAAAGTTACGGTTCGAGGTGCTGGCGCAGCGTTCTCCTGGGGCCAGTTGGTCAGGGTTCATGCCCAGGCACATCGAGCAACCGGCCTCTCGCCAATCGAAACCGGCGCGCCTGAAGATGACGTCCAGCCCTTCAGCTTCGGATTGCTCCTTGACCAAACCAGACCCGGGGACGATCATGGCGTCAACGTTGGGTGCTACCTTGGCGTCAGGTCCAGCAGCGAGAACGATCCTGGCGGCGGAGCGAAGGTCTTCGACACGACTGTTGGTGCAAGATCCAATGAAGACCTTGTCGACAGTGATGTCTTCCATTGGTGTGTTTGGAGTGAGTCCCATGTAGGCGAGAGACCGTTCAGCAGATGAACGAGCGACCGTGTCAGTCATGGTGCTGGGATCGGGGACCTTCCCAACGATAGGGACGACATCCTGGGGAGATGTGCCCCATGTTACAGTTGGAACGATGTCGGATGCGTTAATGTTGACTTCGATATCGAATTTGGCGTCGTCGTCGGTCTTCAAAGTCTTCCAGTAGGCGACCGCCCTATCCCATTCCTCACCCTTGGGAGCCAAGGGGCGATCCTTGAGGTAATCGAAGGTGATATCATCCGGAGCGACCATCCCAGCACGAGCACCGGCCTCGATGCTCATGTTGCAGACGCTCATACGAGCTTCCATGCTGAAGCCCCGGAAGACGGAACCAGCATACTCGATCACACAACCCGTGCCACCAGCAGTCCCGATGATACCAATGATATGCAGGATGACGTCCTTTGAGGTGACTCCTTCATGGAGGTCACCGTCGACGGAAATCCGCATGTTCTTGGCTTTCTTCTGCAACAACGTTTGGGTGGCTAGGACGTGCTCGACCTCGGAGGTTCCGATACCGAAAGCCAGCGAGCCAAAGGCTCCATGAGCTAGGCGAGAAGAAGGTCAGGAACGATGTATGAACGCAAGCGAATAAACGCACTGGAGGTATGTGAGTCTCCGCAAACACAGGTAATTCCGGGCAACTGTATCACAACGTAAGCAACGGGCGACGAGTGAGAGCGCATCGACTCACAGTGAATCCCTGTTCGGGCCCGATAACATGGACGATGCCTGATCAAAACGGTAAGGAAAGGGTTCAAACAAAAGGCGGGACAATTTGTGGATACCTTGACGTCGATCCTTCATACCAAAGTACGTCAGGCCAAATTCCTTGACGTTGTCCTCGAGGGCAGCACATTGTGCCCGGGAGTCTGGTTCGGCGATGAAGTCTGTCACTGAAACAAAGTTCTTGCGCGAGACAGTGCTATGGAGAGGAGTCGGCATGGCGAAAGATGGCACTTTGTGAAACGTCTACGCACGGGACATTGTGGTCGACGGTCGCGAGGGTGCAATCTGTTCGTCTCACTGGACGCCCTGCGCTACGGCTGCCAAGAAGATCAGCGACGTTCTACTGATAGGCTCAACCGCGGAGACTTACAGGCCTTCAAATGCTTGTGGGCTCGTTACTTCGTGAACGAGATGCCTGATTGTCAAATAAGGACTGGGTCGGTGGCGAACTTTATCAAGATGGCGCACCGATCGATGTAAATTAAGGCAAGGCCGTCTTCTTTCTGGGTGCTGGAGAGGAGGTGAGATGCTAATTAGCGTTCTCTGAGAGATATACGCACACGACATGGTCGTCCCAGATCTTATCATACAGAGTGCGAGGGGGAGCAACTGCGGTGGGCATGGCGAGCTACCAGGCGATGTGGACTAAGAATGAAGGGAGGACAGAGGGAATTTTAATACATTTCTCAGTCAACACTCCAACGCCTTTATATCTGCTCCGAGTGCAAATCATCATCCGACACAAAGTCCATTTTCGGCCGATCACTTCCGATCACCCAATTGAACTTCAGTCTATTGTAAGCCCGTCTTTGGGCCGTCTTTCGGGTTGCATTTCCGATCAGCAGCATAATTACATGACAAACTTTCTATGTATCTAGTCAACGTCCAACTTACAGTTCCCAGCTCTCGATTGCATCGTCAATTTCACGCATCATTTCTAGAACGCTCTCCGGGTACAAGATGTCGTCGCTGCAAAGTTCAACCTTGATCATCGAGCTACGAACCAGCTTGAGGGGGAGAGTAGGAGCGAGTGTCGAACTAGCAGCAGAAAGGAGGTTTTCAGCCAGAGCACGGTGGTCTCGAATCACCGTCATTGGAAGGCGAGAATCGCAAGTCTCCTCCGAGTCTGGAGAGAGCCCCTCGTAAGAGAACAAGCTGGGCTGTGAATTTGTGTCGGAATGGAATCCGACCCTTCCGAGAGGTAAGATTCCGAGATGAGAATAGATTGCGTGCCTTTTCTTCGAATCCTGGCCTGATATCTCGGGGAGCATATCCATCTGGGCATCAGAGTCGTTCAAGGTAGTCGTAAAACTCGGGGAGAGGTCAACCGCGGGCAGGTCCTTGTTGCGAGAGTCATTGGATGGAGAGTTGTTGGGAGGGAAGATCCCTAATCCACGAGGGTAAGCGTCCGCATCCTCCGTGTCCTTTGGCTGATCGGTGGCGGGTGCTTCGACTACGACAAATGTACTGTCATCGCAGGCCGAGCGATTAAGTGAAGAATGAAGCTGGATGTAGGATTTCCATGGTTTCAGGCGGAAGGAATACTGGCTGATAGATTGGGAATATCCATGAGAGGGCAATGGCGGGCTCGATGGCGCCGCGTCCGGAGCCATTACCGCGTGTTCCTGCTTGAAATCGACCTCCAGTGACGCTGTTTTCTTGTGCTTGAGCTCCGGAACGCGTTGGTTCGTGTCCTTCTTCTGCAGGACGTGCTTCCCAGAGGCACGACCAAGAGAGCGTGTTTTCTTTTCGTTTCCAGAGTCGTCCGTATGCACAGAGAAAAGTCTACCAGACCGAGAGGAAAGTTGGTGGGACGATTTGGATGGGCGGGGCCCCGCTGATTGTTCAGCTTGAGAAGGCACCTTCATTATCTCGCGTAGGGGGACAATCTGGAAGCGATGAGGGGTTTTGTCGCGCACTGCGACCTTGGTCTGCATCGTGACCTTGGTGCCATCCCTGTCTGGGTCTGGGCTCGCGACCTTGGGGCGTAGAGTACGCTCATGTTTTGGTTTTGGTTTGGAGAGCTATTGGCAAAGATGAGATGGATACAAGGTACCAGAGGGTCGAACTTACCGGCATGAAGGTGCTTGGGGAACCGGTGCCTTTGGTGGGTGCGGGAACCAAGAGGCTGAGAGGCTGGCAGCAGTTTACTTACCATGAATGCAGGCTGCAGCCAACATTCCATACTACCCCTTAAATTAGATTACGTCATCCATCTCACCCAAGCAGAATCGGTGGACCAGTGAGTCTGCTTCGCCCACGACGATGCCAGCTCCAGATTCTCCAAGGTCTTCCGAATCTCCGCCTCCAGAAGGATTGCAAGGGAACCTAGAATTGGAGCTCTTGGGGCTTGTCAATGCTCTGTATAATCTGGGAACCACTGTCATCAACGACTCAACGAAGGAGCGGGAGAAAGGTGGTGCGAAGCAGGTCGGCCCACGAGTGTACGCCATCCCTCGTCGAAGTGCTTTTTGCAGCATTGACGGTGATTCTAGCAACGATGTCGTGAACCATCTTGCCGCAATAGACCAGATGTCCGACCACGTGAAGACGAAGGTACCCATGCAGGTTCTGTCGGAAATCGACAATGCCAGAAATCCTATGCAAATCACAAGAGACCAGATTGAACGAGCTGCAGCTGAGAATCAGTTTATGAATGGGAAGATTGCGGCGCTTACGGTAAAGAAGCCCTCTCGTTTGAATTCATTGAGTTTTCATTTTCCGCGCAGTCGTACCAGAAGCTCCTGGTGGAATCCCTCTGCCAGAATTTCCCAGATCTGCAAGAGCAACTGAAGGAAGCAAAGACGGAGGAAGCAGAAAGTTCGGGTGCGCCTCCGACGCTATGAATTGGTATTAGTGGGTTTGCTTTGACTCACGCTCGCTAATGCAATCCTTGAGTCGTCGAGACCGTCGGAGCACGGCTGGTAGACGATAAAATTGTATGTAGAGTAGAAATGATGGAATCATCGACATAGCAACCGGAAATAAAAAGCCCGTGGACAACCATAGAAAGCATGCACCGATTCGGAGGGGTTTTTCTTCTATAACAAGCTCTTCCATCTGACCTGGCTGGCCTTATTCTGGCCTTTTAACGTCCTTTCTCTTCCTCCACTATCTTTTACCACATTTCACGATGCCAAACGCCATTCTTGAACGATATACGCAACTCACGACATCCTCTGGACGATCAGAGGTCTCCGCAGTCCTCAACTCCATCATCTTGGGTTCGTTTAGCCCACTCAATCCGCCCTTTTCTTGCTCACTGGTCCTTCAGCGCCCCCGTCTGCCTTCGACGCAGCAGCTCGCGGTGATTTGGTCAAGCAGATTCTGGAGGATCTCAAAGCTTCCGGCAAGCGCAGGTTATCGAGCAAGGGTAAGCGGTCTCCTCACTCTACTTGAACAACTGGTTCTCAACGCACGCAGACGCTGCACAGGCCCTGTTGGCAGTGAAAACTCTTGGAAGAGACCCTTCTGGGTCAGAAGTAATTGCAGAGACAGACAATCTAAAAACGCTCTTGGCGTTCCATTCCACGTTCAAAGACCAGCCAGATGCAGCCTCCGAGGCCTTGCGCTGCATTGCGAACGCCCTTCTCCTGATCGATTCTGCGAGGTCGACATTTTTGGAGAAAGGCGTCGATGGAGGCGACACTTGCATCTCAATGTTGGAGGCAAGTCTGTCAGCATCTGCTTCGAGTGGATCGCTAACGATCCGTTCAGAAAGCACACGTTCCCGACCAGATCTTCATTCTCTCTCGTATTCTCTTTTTGGCTACTGCCTCAGGCAGCCTTTATCTCCAAACGATGATGGAGAAGAAATACAATGGCCATTACATCGTTGACATCATTGGCTCAAAGCTCGAATGCTTGATACAGCCTGTTACTACTGGAGCCAATCTGGCCCGCGAAGCTATGACCGACCTTCTGAAGCTTACGTTTAATATTCTATTGTACTATCCTAATGTAAGTTCAAAATGTGGAAATCTAGCTATGGTACTAACCTAGATTTAGATGACCGAGGCAGAGCCTCAGGTCGAGCGCCCGTCCAACAGCCAGAAAGTCCTAGGGGATTACTGGGATCCAAAACTCGATGGGTCAGTCTATCGATTGTCTTTCAGAGAGCATCTGCTAAATTTGATGTCCTGTGTAGTCTCCTCCCCCCGATCCTTCGTGTCTTCTTGACTTTACCTACCACACCGAACTCTCCAATTGCCCCTCCGCTTACCCATGTCATTCATGCACTAATTGGGGTCCCGGTCTCCAATTCTCTGAAGCCAATTTGGTTCGCCGCCCAACCAACCTCCTCAGCTCGAGCTTCCACCTCTTCATCCAGACCTTCGTTGAGTAATACACCAAAGTCTCCGCTGTCGCAAAGCCCCAAGGGAACCGGGTCTCAACCGACTAGCCGCAGCCATTCGCCGTCCCGCTCGAGTCCTACTTCCCCCAAACCGAGCACCCTCGATCGTGCGTTGTCCGTGCTGACACGCAAGTCTCGTTCTCCCTCCCCAGTGGTGACCAACTCCACCCAGGTCGTTAATAGGGCCCTCGATCTACTCGATACGGCCTTGGCTTATCATTTCCCGGGCAAAACTGAAGTAGACGACCCGTCTGTCAGAGATAAGCTGAAAGGAGAGTCGTCGGATTCCTTGGACGACCTGCTCAGTCCCTTGGCTGTTCTGATTACCAGGCTATGCGCTGCTGACGAGACCTGCCGTGCCAGAGTCAGGCAGTTCATCGTTCCTGACGACTTGGATCGTTCTACCCCGCTTGAGGAGCGTCCCGATATACTGGGAAGATGCCTTCGACTTTTGGGTTCCGTGTATCATGCTCGTCTCAAGGACTCCATTGGAGAGATGCTATATGCTGCGTGCGATTCCGATGGTATGATTTCAAAAGTAGACATTGAAAGCATAGCTGACACGTCTTGCTTTGCCGTAGCTTCAACCCTGTCAGGATACTTCGGGTACGGAAACGTCGCTGGCTTCCTGTTCAACAAGGGAGTCATGTCCGCGCCTCCTCCCTCCGAGTCTGGTCCATCGAATCCCCCTACCACCACCGCTACAGGCGAAAGCATCAACCCCATAACGGGAACTACGGTGCAACCCAAGTCTGGTATACCTGATATGACTGAAGAAGAGAAGGAGCGCGAGATGGAGAAGTTACTCGTGCTATTCGATCGCCTCGAAAAGACTGGAGCTCTGCCCAAGGATCAGAATCCCATTCGTAAAGCGATCCATGAAGGAAAGTTTGCTAACTCTTAATGTATTTTTTGGATTTTCTGTTCGTTCATGCCACCCCATTCCTCGTTCGCCTTTGTTTGACGCTAATATCTTTTCCGATTTATAACCTTAGTACATTTATCATTTACAACTTAATTCAATACCCGTTCTTGTGCCCGAGTTCAGATCAGCGTGTAATTAATGGCATAAAGTTCCAAGAATAACTACACGTCGTGATACGCTTTCGTGAGCACATAGGAGATTATACGTAGCAGATAAGCAGATGAGGAGACAAGAAAAATACCAAGACATGACGGGTCAGTAGTGTCCACTTTGGTGGAGACGATACAATGTGTCTACGAGGCAGTTAGACAAGAATCGGAAGATACGGAGGTGGAGGCGATGTCTCTCGTACGAGACTTTTATTAGAAAGTGGTTTTCCTGCCCTCGAAAGCAGCAATTCCACCCATCTTGGCCCTGGGTGGACCTCCGCGGCCACCACCGCGACCCCCACGTCCACCACCTCGTCCTCGATCACCAAATCCTCCTCGACCTCCGCCACGTCCTCCAAACCCGCCTCGGTCGCCACCAAATCCACCTCGGTCGCCGAACCCACCTCGGTCACCACCAAATCCGCCTCGTCCTCCACCACGTCCACCGCCGCCGCCGCCAGACGAATCTCTGGGCTGAGAGAAATCGAGACGGATGCTGCGACCCTCAAACTCTGAGCCATTAAGTGCGCCATGAGCCTTCTTGGCATCTTCGATATCCTCGAACTCGACGTATCCGAAACCCTTGGGTCGGCCGGTTTCTCGGTCAGTTGGAAGACGAACGTTCTTGACGCTGTAGTCTCCAAAGAACGACCACACCGAGTCTTCGTTCGCGCTGAAGGAGAGATTTCCGACAAACAGCGTGGAACTGGGTGGATTTTGCGTATCTCCGAATGCCTGTGCACGTTTTTGGCGATCTTTCTGAGGATCTTTGGGGAGACTGCGATCGACCTTGATGGCACGACCGTCGACCTCTTGGCCGTTCATCTCGAGGGCCTTCTCGACGGCTTGAGTGGTTGTGAAGTGGACGTAGCCGAAACCGCGAGACCTTCCGGTGTTGCGGTCGGTTTGAACGGTAGCCGATTCGACTTCTCCACATTGAGCGAATTCTTGAGCAAGGCGGTCGTTGTCGATTGACCACGAGAGCTGGCCGACGAAGATGGCTTTTGTCTCCAGGTTCGAATCGGCTGCAGGTGCTGCGTCGCCGTTGGCAAGCTTGACCTTCTTTGTGGTGGGTTGCTCGTCGTCGTCTGCCTTACGCTTCGAGGCTATATGGACATGTGAGTATGCGTCAGACAATGAAATTGCTAACAAGGCTTGCCTCCGTTTGCTTTGGTATCTTTGGCATCAGCCATTTTGACATCACCATCGTCGTCCTCGGAAGATGAATCGCTCTCGCTATCATCATCGCTATCCGAGCCGGATTCTGCTTTCTTCGCCATAGCAGCCTTCTTGGGAGCCCCGTCGTCCGAATCAGAGTCTGATGAGGAGTCGGCCTTTTTCGCAGCCGCTTTAACCTTCGGTGCCGTCTTTTTCTCTGCAGCATCTGACGAGTCGGAGTCAGACTCGGAAGAGCTCGAGGAAGAGGCTTTCTTCCCATTCACGGGCTTGGCAGCGGTCTTCGCAGCAGGTTTTGAGGGCTCATCGTCCGAGTCCGAGTCGGACTCAGACGAAGAGGAAGCGGGAGCCTTCTTCGCAGCAGGAGCCTTGGATGGCGATGGTTTAGATTTGGGTTTCTTGTCCTCTTCCTCAGAGTCCGACGAGTCGCTTTCGCTGGAGGAATCGGCCTTCTTGGTGGCAGGTGTGGGCTTGGCCTTGGCCTTGTGTTTTTCCTCTTCAGAATCTGAAGAATCGCTGTCGCTGGAGGAATCATCCTTTTTCACTGGCGCAGCCTTGACCTGAGCAGCCTTTGGCTTTTCATCCTCAGACGAGCTTTCACTCGATTCGTCTGACGACGAGGGGGCTTTGGCCTTAACCTTTGGTCGAAATGTCAACAGATAACTATGTACGCGAGAGAGTGTGTCCCGACCTTGCCGTTGGATTTAGACGCAGACTTTTTGGGCTCAACCTTTTTGGACTTGGAGTCCTTCACTGAGGGAGCAGACTTTGCGGCAGCCTTCTGGAAGAAGGTGAGATTTGAAGTTGAGATTCGAGCTCAAAATATACTTACAGCCTCTGCAAGGATCTCCTTGGAAGCTTTGGGCGCCTTCGCCGGTACGACGACCTTCTTGGAGACCTTGGTAACTTTCTTGTCAGATTTTCCCATTGTGGACGAGGAGGAAGGGAAGGTAGAAGGTAGAAAGCAGCCCGGAAACTTTTTTTTTTCGCAGCGGGTGTAGGTCAGATGATCGAAACCCTGTATCCGCTTTTGGAGAGCGCCATCAATACTCCTCTCTGCTCAGTGCTATGGCCAACGACGACGAGAACTTTTTCGACGCTATTGTAGTGGGGACGGGATTGACAGAGTCGATCCTCGCTGCGTACGTGCGTGATAGTACCGTTCAGCTCAACGAAAGCCTCATATTGTCCACAGCGCCCTGTCCAAAGCCAAGTACAAGGTCGCGCATATCGATCCCAACCCGTATTACGGCGGCAATGAAGCCTCGCTCTCGCAAGATGAGTTTGTGAAGTGGGGGGAGCAAGTGTCAAATGGGCTCCACCCGGCGTTCAGCTCGCACTCCGGCGACAGCCAGGTCCTTCCGTATTCACGACAGTATTCAATCTGCCTCAGACCCTCCATCATTCCTTCCCTCGGTCCCCTGATTACAGGCCTGATCGCTTCAGGTGTGGCGAAGTACAGTGGCTTCAAGCTGCTTAACTCTGTCAGCATCTACGCTCCTGATGGCACTGTGAAGAGTGTTCCAGGCAGCAAAGACGCGATCTTCAAGAGCAAGGATATCTCTCTGATCGAGAAACGGAGGTTGATGCGCTTCCTGACTTTTGCCTCTGGGGACTTCGAAGACAAGCCAGAGATTCAAGGGAAAGAGGAACAATCGTTTCCCGAATATCTGAAGTCAGCATATCAACTCAGTGACGCAACGGTGGTGGTAATTGCTTACGCTCTTGCTCATTGTGTTAGTTCTTCAGGTACGCCATGACTCGTACTTTCCGACCTGTTGGCTCACACAGCACAGATTCCACACTTCCTTCATTGCTGCGCCTGCGCTCCTTCCTGCGCTCAGTCGGGAGATATGGTCCTTCTCCATTCCTCGTAGGTCACTACGGGGGCATTGGCGACATTTCGCAAGGATTTTGCCGGGCAGCTGCCGTCAATGGAGCGGTTTACGTTCTGGGAAGACCCATCCTGTCGACCGCGTTTCATACGCCCACTTCCGATGAAGCACAGTCGGAACCATACATCGAGATGAAGCTCGATGATTTCCCAGAGGTCCTCAAGTCAAGGGTGCTCATTTCTTCGAAAGTGAACAAACCCCCAGGCACCCCGGTCCTTCCACTCGAAGTCTCCCTCCCCACGGACGCCTTCCAAACCAGCTTTGTCTCCAAAGTTGCTCGTTGTGTTGCGATCCTCGATAAAGCCCTCTCATTTCACAATACCGAAACTACCGCCGATCCTGATTCTCCCCCCTCTGCCAAGGACTCGTTAGACTCTACAGTCCTCATTTTCCCGCCAGCATCTCTTCCTGGCGGGTCCCAGACCAATGCTGGTACGGTCCTAATTAACGGAGAGGCCAGCCTTTCAACGCCCAAGCAGCGATGTAAGCGTTTTCTGCCATATGAACGTCGCAAATTCGTCTAACATGGCGCAGGGATTGTTTATATCATGCTCCCTCTGACATCTCCAGAGTCGGAGAGCAATGTAGAGGCCCTTCTGCGGCCATATCTTGATGCTGCTTTACGTCTCACCGGAGAACCAGAGGCAGCGCCAGTCCAACCTCTATCAACATCGTTCTTCTTTGAGAACCAGACGCCGGACCAGGGCTCTTCTTCTTCCGCGCCCCAAGATACGCCTCGACACTTCCTTATCCCCCCTCTGGCCTATTCCACTTTCCCTGAGCTTCCGGACAGCGCTGCAAAGATTGCTGAGATCGTCTTCCATCAAGCAATACGCTCTCTGCGCGCCCTCAAAGGAGAAGCGTCAACAGAGGAAGAGGAAGTTGACTTTTGGCCACCGATGGAACCCGAGGAAGAAGACAGTGACGATGAATAATGGTCGGTGTGAATACCTTATTGTGCTGCAATTGGTATTGTGTTTACTGCATGGTATGTGTTTTCATGACATCGGAAAGAGATGAAACCGTTGATTGAGCATTATTCGCAGTACTTTATTAGCGAACGAGGTTATGAAAGAGTCTTTCTGACACCTGCAGCACGATGGGGTGTCGAACTGCATGGCGGTGATCGATTTTCGCCGTCTCCAGAAGGTGCCAAGGGGGGGGGTTTCAATTTGACTCCTTGTAATTAATGGCACATAAGCGAACATCGGGCGACTCACCATCTAACGGTGTTCCCGCCTTGTGCGTTTCACCCCCTGTGAAATGATGCCAGGGCAGTTTTGAAAGTGCTGCACCTAGTGCAAGTCAGCCGCCTTGGGCGGTCGTAGGGTATAGCGGTGGGCTGCGTATTCGTCGCGGCGAGGCCAAGAACGGAAAAGGTAGTTTAATGAGGTGCGCTTTGCTTGTCCCCTGCCAGCGAAATTCATTTGCGTCGTGAGCCTATGACAGTGGTTTGAACTCGGCTCATTAGACGCTCCTCGATAGCGAGGCGACACGGAGCCGGATAGAGTTAATGGCCTTCTGAAGTTCGATCCATCGAGTCTAGAGATTGTTGGCATGTCTTATGTACGGAACGTGAACGCTGGGTGAGTGTAGTGTCCTCCTTCCAGACCCCTATAATACTCATTTGGATATCGCAGTGCACTTCAGGTCTTCCACTCCGGATTGTACGGCATACCCGTCAACCAACAGCAGAATTTCCGGCCATTTACCCTATCTCTTACCTCAATTCGGACAGCCCCTATCATGCTATCAACACGAGGCTTACTCTTCACCTATTCACAATGGAAAAGGTCTCATGACTCGAAACCAGACACGCAGATATGACCCGAGTTATAGTGGGAAAACCGAACGCGTGTTGATGGAAGGGTGGTTTGACACTACTTATCCTGGTCCTCCTTCTCTTCCTAGTACAACAAGTTGGTGAGTGTATCTTCCTTCCCGGAAGGACAACTACTCAAGGTCAATCCCCTATATAGATACCACTCCTAGAGCCTCCCAAACCTCCTAACCATCTCGCAATGGACTCCTGGAAAAACCTCGCCATGCAGTACATTGGAAGCTCCGAAGGGATGAATGTATTACTGTTATTGGCTTTGACAGCGCTTGGCATGTTTCTCTATCACCGTCGCTCCACAGAATCCCATGCACAACATATGGATGAATCGACTTCCAAGATCAGAGCATCAAATCTGAAAGACAGAGGACTCGGAGGTGTGTAATGAACTTGTTTTCCTGTTGCGCCACCAACTTATCAGTTTACTTAGAATGGATTCCCTCGAAGTTCACATATCCGACTTTCGAGGCATGTATACACCCTCTCACGGACATCATACCAGCGCCTCAGATTCCCTATAAGTCTGGACCTCATCAGTGAGTAATGAAACTATCTCCGCATTGCAACCCTTCTCGGTTTCTTATTGGAATGAATGCAGCGTGACCATGGGTATTCGAAGTATGTCTTGGGAGAAGTGGATCGAGGTAAGTATTTCCAATTAAACACCGGCGGGGCTCGCTTTGACATATTGTGGGGGGTTCTAGTTAGACAATCAGTACGAAGACTACTACCGTATTCGCAAGCACCGAATCGGGACGAGAGGGGACAAAGTGGTTCGAGTGCTTACCGATGAGAGTAATCCTGAAGTTGTGAAGGGAGGGGGGCTCGGAGGTTTGTGTCTCCGATCCGTACATCGAATGTTCTTTGCAAACTGATTTGTCCTTTTTTTTCCAACTCGCAAATCTTCTAGCCATCGAACTGGTGCATGAACTGGCAGAATATCTTTCACGGCGATACCCCACGACCTTCCGTGTCGTATCCAGGCATGATATGGGAAGATCGGTGGACCAGGCCTTTCTATCGCCTCAGGGCATGGACGAATTCTGTGACTGGGGTTGGGAGGGTGCTCCCCCGATTAAAAGTATTCATGTCGAGCCGACCAATGAAACTTTTGAGCTACCCTTGCATGTGAACGACGGTGAAAGAGCACCTGAGCGAGCTTTAGAAATCGCAGCGCTACTGTATGTTCTGGCTCTAAGCAATACAAAAACTGCCTCGCTGATCCAATGTTTGTAGAATTCAAGACGATCTAGCGATCATGATAGAAGGTCGGCTCATGCGATTTGAATTGAATTGCGTTGTAACAGGAATTCTGACGTTTCTGTTTTTGCTTTCCTGCACCTCTCCCCTCTGAATCTCGTAATTTACGAACGGCCATCCACCTGGTTTCTTTGAATTCATTCCGGGGACATCCATGTATGGGTCGTCTTTTGCCTCGCGTTGATGGCTCGCATTTGCCGGTGATATCGCGTATTTTCTTCTTGGCGACCCTATCTCAGGCAACGACGGAAAATACTACTTTCAAGCTGGGGCTATACTCGTACCTGGTGAGTGTTTGAATCTCGAGGACGCACTGTTTGCTTGTGGGCTATGTCCTTCTCCCCCTTCTATTGCTGGGCCCACATTGAGGTCCACCAGAGGTTTGTCTCGGTGGCTTTAAGGCACTTCTGATGATGGCGCCCACTGTCGTGCTAAATAACGTTTGCAACAACGTCATCTTTCTCATTGACTTCTTGAAGCCGTTTTCTCACTTGATGCGATTGTACATAGGATTCTGGCGCTTGGAAGATAAAATCGGAATGCCCCTCGAAGAGATTCATACATCCGGGAATGTACCGCAATGTGAGTTTGGCCTCTGTTTGTCTCTTTCCGTTCCCCGGTTTGTAGTGGAAATGCGATTCTCTCGGACGTCGGGTGATCCCCTGTCGGTACCTGTGACGGGGATCATTCCCTTGGTGAATTCTCATTTCCAGGAAAGAGCCGTTCTTGTGGGGCTGTCGTAGAGGGGAAACGCCACGAGGGGTTGGCGTGTATTCACCCAACCTGTGCGTTCCCCTGAAATGTGTGCACTGGTTGCGAGTGTGGTTGCGACGATCACTCAACGTTGTTCGTTGTACTGTTGATATGACGTCGCTGCATCGAAAGCAAGTGGCAATTGGGCGCCGCGACGAATCAATGACGTCGTGCTGAGCACCCGACGTTTAATTAGGCTCAGAGTCTCTTTTTCGAGCCTAAAATTACTGGATGCAATGGACATAGTGGCGGATGGTGGGGCTGGCCATGGAGGGTTGGTGCTCAGTGGCCCCTGGACCCTGGAGATGAATTGCAGCACAGGGGTATCAGAGCACGCGGCGGCTTTACGGAGACGGGGGCGATATGGATATGGATATGATTTACATGTGAAGAACGGCTTCTGATAACCTACCATACAGATCGTGAAAAACTGGAAGCCAGCATGGCGAGATTCTTTCGACGGCTGGCGGTGGACAAGCCCGTGGAGCGGAGCAACCTATTTATTCAGGTGGTGAAGCCCGCAGGGGAGCGGGACGAGATGGACCCGGAGGAGCTGGCATGGTCTGAGAGCACCAATGGGCCGGAGGACGCCTTTGCTCTGGCGCACGAGTTTGCAGGGGAGCGGAAGCCCCCGATGGCCGAGCAGATACAGGTGCGAACCGAGCGGCAGACGCTGCGGCGGCTGGGGGT
>SDEE01000439.1:3429-40863 GCA_004126415.1 Candolleomyces aberdarensis | reverse complement strand
TACCGCGCAACCTTTTTCCAACCAGCGCCTGGCATCCATTCAGGGACGTATGTGAGCCAGGGCACGAGGTCGACCAGGAATGCACCTGTTCGTCCGGCAATGCTGAAACCATCGTTTGTCACATTGGGTTTGGTGACTAAAGGGTCGTCGAGGCCTTTTGGCTTGATCCCATATGTAGCTGTGATGATGATGTTGGTGAAGTATCTGCATTCTGAGCTCAGTCGAGGTTTAGAGCACTGGAAAGACAATTGTACTCACCTCTTGCTATGCTCACTATAGTCGCTCGGATTGGATAACAGAGCTTTCACAAAACCTACTCTTTCATCCAAGATGATGGGATGGTAAAGTTCCACCACGCTCTGGTTGAAATTCGCGTGGAACTCGCGACGCTGTTTTCTCCACATGGGTGAGTAACTCATGACGCTGAAGTAGTCGTTATACTTCATTCTGTAGACGTATACCGGCGTCAGGAACATCTATCAGAGCGGACTCTGATAAGTACCCACTCTCCACACATCATGGGAAGCCATGGTCGGTCTGAGTATACGTTTGATCGTTTTTCGAACAAGTCGTCTGTACGCTTGAGCGATGATAGGATAATCACCCTCGCTCCAAGGGACTCCAAGAGATACATATCGCCTGCGATGAGTTTGTTAGTCAAGAGTAAGCCTTGAGGAGCACGAAACCATACTTACCATATTGTTTTGCAAGGTTTGAGTAGTGACGGACTGGATCCCCCGGTGAAATCATGTCCAAAAGATTCCCAACTACCGGATATCCTGGGGGACCGGGAGGTAAGGGTCGGCGTGAAGGATTACTTCGAGTCCAAAGTCGCCAAATGACAAATAGCACGAGGAATGTAGCAACCAACGGCTGCTTGAGAAGGTCTAGCATGGCCACCTCCATAGCGGAATGGTAGAGCAGCCGCTAATGATATCTGACCCCTGGGATTTATATAGTTCTCGAGTCAATCGCCATTTAAAGCCTGGCTTGGAGCTGCATGTGGGAACTTATTAATGTCGGCCAAGAAGTGACCATGATAGTCGCTGTCGCAAGATTCCATACCTAGGAACGGCTTCTTGAGCTCCTCACGTCAGACGCAGCTTTCTACCCGCCGTTGGGAGATAACCCGCGCTCATGTCGTCATCTGCATTCAAAATCAGGGTCTTCTATTGTCGCCGAGAGGCTATACACCTACACATCTGCCGTGTTCCCAAGCTTGAAGTTCGAAGTGGTAGCTGGCGGAATGGGGTTGATTGTATTGACTGAAATGTACATAGGTGGTACCACAAGCAGCAATGTCGTCGACAGAACTTTGTTGTAAGATCAGAGAAGTTGGGTAGCTGCAAAGTGGGGGAGCTCCATTAATCAGATTCCAGCAATTTATAGCCTTCTAGCTTCCTTCTACTCCAGAAGGTAGGATCAGCAGGTGCGTGATTGCGATTGTGCCGGAGGATCAGAAGAAGTTAGGGGTTAAATATCCGAGTCTCTCCCTGAATTGTAGATAGCTGACAAAACGCGAGAGGTCGCTGAAGGGCTGAGGAGGGAAATGTTTTGCTCAAGTTTAGGATTTCTAATTTAGCCTTTCAGCTTTCCGGACTTGTGCTCTGATTCTGGTGGGTCATGTTTGGGTCGGGCCGCCTCTGCAACTCCTTTTGAACCGGTCGGTAAGTGACTCTCAGCTTCATTGTAGATGCATACTCACTTCGATTCTTGATTCCAAATCCCTACAAGTCTCGAGATAAGCGTATGAGATGTTGAGACTCGTCCATCGGCTTCCCTCACTCTGACGATCCTGTTCCATCCTCCGGAGCCTAGCGTGTAGGGCATTCGGTTAGAAGTCGGGGAACCAATGTTAATGAAATCAATTGGAAGAACGTACGTGTCATAGTAAGCGCGCAGTACTCCCTTTTCATCTTCGGACAAGTTGTTCATAAGCTGCTTGACGATGATGAGGTTATCATGAGCCTTCTGCTCATAAGCTCTACGCAGCCTTTCTTCCTTCTGTTTGCTGAAGAACATTTCGAATTTCCATGGGAGAGGGGCTGGTGGATAGTATGAGGCTACTCCGAGATCAGAGGAGGGGTCGTGTTCCATCGTGTTTCTGCTCTGCTTCAGCCAAAGAGCCTCAAGTGCCGGGCGGACGAGAACTCCTCTTGGACGGCTGGCCTACACCCCGAGTCTGACCTTGAAGACGTTAAGGGCAATGTAAGTTGAGCTAATCCATCACAGGATCCGTGTCCTGTGTCATTTGGTCACCGATTTCCTTGTTCGAGGTGCTCTGCCTGCATCGTGTCCTAGGTGCGGTCGTGGTCAAGTCTATGAGGGAGGCGCCCACAGGACCAAAGGAGACCACATACCCGACTCCGGGCGCCGGGATAGATGGCGCAGGGCCGACATTACATCATCATATTTGTAGCGCATTTCCGTTGTCCGGGCCATTAGGCCATATATCCGCAGCTCTTCTCCCCACCACCATCGTCTATCCTGGAGCCTGATCGACCGAGAAGAACATGCCGATATCGTTTACAGGGGAGCTAGAGCAGTTCGAAGACGAATTCGACCTCGCAGACACTCCTGGCGGCTCTCGAGACTGGGAATCGGCTGTAAAGAGACGGAAAGTGTCCAGGGCTTGCGACGTCTGTCGAAAACGAAAAGGTACGCATTCGAGTTGCTGAGATATCTTGGAGAACTAACCGAGTTAGTGGACCGCTTTGGCTAGTTCGATGTGCGTGATCTTTTGTCGGTTTTGTCTGTCGATTTGGTTACCAATACGACCCAGGCGACTTTATCCAGCTCCCTACGGGAAATTTGGACCAATGCTTGAACTGCTTCTCGGCAAAGGTTGAATGTACGTTCAGCGAAAACACAAAGGTACGCTTTCTTGGTGTGGTTGCAAAGAGGTCGTACTGACAGTCTGAATCAGCCTAGAAAGACGTCGAAAGGCTATGTCGAAGCCTTGGAGAAAAAGGTCGAGCGGTCTGAGAAACTGCTGGAGCTGGTAAGCATTCATATAAGCTCTCTTTGCATTATCTTTGACCTACTTTCACGCTCCAGCTCTGTCCGGATGCAGAAACTCGAGAAAGGTTGCTGAGCGGAGAGGGGGAAGAACCGGACAGCGAGGACAGCGCTTCTGCACCTATAATCACGGCTCGGCATCCAATGCCTGCCCTTATCAAAGTGGGTGCTATATCACCTATAGACCTCACTGTAGCAGGTATCCGAGGTACGTTCCCTGAGTCTGTGTTGTCTGGTGCCTCGTTGACGCATACCAGTGCACGTCAACCGACGGGGGCAAGACGACGGCGGCGTGCTCCATGATGAAGAGGATTTGGCCGATATCAGGGAACTCTGCAACAAGCTCTCGCTGGACGACGAGTTGCATGAAGAGGCTTTAGACATCCATAAACATTATCTCGGAAAGTCTAGCGGACGGCATCTCCTGCGCACAATCATTGAAATGAAGGAGAGGCACCGACAAGACTTTGAGTCGAACAGCGATGTTACCACCCCCACGGACACCGAGACGGAGAGCGATTACGAGACTGATTCCACCAACAAGATTGAGAAGGCACCACAGAAAATTCCGTTCCTAGGCTCCCGAAGGCCGGTGTATTGGAAGATCCTACCAGTGCGTCCTCACCGCTTGTGCCACCCGCCTTGCTGATGCCGTCGCAGTGGGAAATGACCCTGTTCCGATCTCGTCCCACTAGGCAGTCACCAGAATTCCCAGAACCTGACCTTCTTCATGCTCTTGTCGGCTATTACTTCAAGCACATCAATATCGAGTTGCCTTTGCTCCATCGGCCAACCTTCGAGAAGGAGATTGCCCAAGGCCTACACAAGCGGAACGCGACTTTTGGTGCAGTCGTTCTTCTCGTGTGTGCAATGGGATCGAGGTATTCTAGCGATCCCAGAGTGCAGCTCTCAGAAACAGACCTCTTCCCCGACGCTGATGGCCGGCCAAGCGATGGTGATGGCACGAATTCGGAGGCGGATGAAGAGATGCGCCGGCGCCGGCGCCCCTCCCTTGCTGCCTATTCGAGGGGATGGAAGTACTTCTATCAAGCATGGGAGTTTCAAGAATCCCTCTCTGTTTTCGCACCGCCGAACCTTTACGATCTCTACTTTTATTGTGTGAGTAGATGACATTGCGTTTCCCCTTGTTCAGACTGATCGATTGGTATCCCATCTTCCTTCAGTTAGCAGCTCAGTACCTCCTCCGAGGGACCTCGGTGCCACAGGCGGCCTGGCAGCTAATTGGGATTGGGATTCGGCATGCGCAAGAGGTCGGGGCTCACAGGAAGCGGTCTCCGAAAGAAGTGCCGGTGGACAAAGACCTTTTGAAGTTGGACGAATTATGGAAGAGGGCATGTTGGTATGTGCTCATGATTACACGAATGCCAATATCCCATCCTCATTGATGAATTTCAGGGTGTTGATCAGCATTGATCGCCTTTTGAGCTCTGCTACTGGGCGTCCATGTGCTTTGCATGACGAAGAGTGGGTACAATAATATCCAGTGTCACCGTTTCATAAGACTTCGTCGCTGATCCGCCTCAGCTTTGATTTAGAGCTGCCTATAGAATGTGATGATGAATATTGGGACGACCCGAATTCGGAGCTACGGTTGAAGCAACCTGAGGGGAAGCCGTCGTTGATAACCGCGTTCACGCTTAGCATCCGCTTTAACCAAATCCTGGACATTAGTATGAGAACAATCGTACGCTGCTGTTTCTCCATGGGACTGTCCGTCTACAGTATAACTTATTCTCTTTGATGATCTAGTATTCAATCGACAAGTCAAAGGTCCTCATGGGGTTGCTATACGAATGGGAGCACCGTGTCGTGTCGGAGATCGATTCAGCGTTGAACAAATGGCTTGATACCATCCCTCCTCATCGTAGGCCATACAGTTTGCCGCGACTCACGTCTTTAGGCTGACGATGATATTCCAGTGCATTGGGGTACTGAGCAGCCTAACGAAGACTTTTTCTTGCAGTCGGCTATTTTGCATTCGACATATTACTACCTCCAGATTCTCGTCCATCGGCCCTTTATTCCTCTCCCAAAGAAACCATCGACATCCTCGTTCCCGTCATTAACGATTTGTACGAATGCAGCGCGAAAAATCATCCAGATTGGGCTGGCTGTTATGGAGAGAATGGACGTTGTGCCGTCGTATACGCCGGTGAGTCGAGTGGTGACCGGTGCAAGGGTGAGTGGAGCTGACGAAATGGACACTCGAATAGCTGCACCTACTTAGCGCGGCTGTCATCTTGCTGTTGAGAATTTGGGAAAGTCAAAAGACGGAAACGCTGACTGAACAGCAATACAAAAAGGATATGGAGGGCGTCAACAGCTGCTTGAAGATTTTGAAAGTAGCAGAGAAGATGTCCTTGTCTTGCGGTCGACTATGGTACGATTTCGCGTATGCACCCTTCGAAGACTGATACCAATGACCAATTTCTGCAGGGACATACTTTACAACTTGGTGATGGTGAACGAGATGTACGTTCGCCCAAATCTCGTCAAGCGTACGATTCAGAAGAGCAAGAAAGGGAAAGAAGATCCTGCTCGGACTCGGACTCGTCAGGAGTCATCCAAAATGACTACGCTCCCGCCTCCTCCCATCTATCCGCCCTCTCCGTTCACCGACCCTTCCGTTCCGCTGGCTCTAGACCCGGAGACCGGCCTGCTTTTGGCAGGATTCCGTTCAGGCCCGCAGCATTTGAGTTCTGATGGTGCCCATAGCACAGCAGCTGGGAGTGGGAGCTCGTCGTCAACGTCGCCGTCATTCAATAGCTTCTCTTCCGCAGTTCCTCCTGTGAACGTCACCACTGCCGATCCCGATACGCAAGCCGTGCCGTCTACGTCTTCAGGTGCGCCGATCCGCGCAGGGGCCTCAGCTCCCGAGTGGTCGGCCTTTGCTGTGCCTCCTGAAACCCCGCAGCAGTCCTACCTAAATACTCCTTTCTTGGATGGCTTTGATAGTCGGGACCTCCGACCGTCGGATCGGCCAGGAGGATCGTCACCGTCGCCCGGAGGAGCAGCGGGACTGTTCGATGACGGGCCTCAGCCTAGGGTGTTCGAAGCTGGTCTGCAGCCGCAACAACAGGACGGCAGCGACCTTTCGGGTTCTCTCGTGTTTCCTATGTTCGGACAGGATGGGAATTGGAATTTTGCGCCGATGACGGAGGATGTTGATATGTCGAATGGGCTCTATTCATCCATTTGGGCTGAGAGCGTTAACGTTAATACTGCGCCGTAGGTCCCTTCCTAGGTTTTGGATTTTGGGAATTTGGTTCCAACTGATGTTCCTGGACGCATCTAGGTTTAACGATTGGGGATCTTACTTGACGGGGGTCGCCGAGCTCACGACGAGGTATGATATGGATTCGCGAATGTCGGGTCCGTCCATTTCGCAATATTCTCTACAGCAGGAGGAGAATCAGCAGATCTTTGGGGAGATGGATGCAGGGAATAATTTTAGTTTGAACGGGAGCGGGGTAGGGTACCAGCTAGGTGGCACTTGAGTCAGTTGAAGGGTTCTTTGACTTATCTCCTCGTGCTCACCTCCTTTGGATCCGTTTTTCTCGCTGTGGTGTGATTTATTGGTCTTCTTTTGTTGTGTGTGTTATTCACTGCTGTCTTCATAGATGTTAGACATATTATAGATACCTCGCTGCCAGTGTGGTCCCCACGATGCAGCCTATTCGGACCGACCGAAGTGTTGTCTGAGTCATATCAATTCTAGCCTTCAATTATGAGCCCACTTTGTCCTGAATATGTGACGTCTGGGAGGTGAGATCGAGGGCTTGCTTATTCAGTCTATTCAGTTGATTCGAACGATTCCGGTTGGCGTTTCACCAGCCCAAATTCGAGGAGGACCGCCACTGCATTCCCAAGGTCGCCTCGAGGACTGTATACTTTGCCGTAAAATACCGCTGCCCTCGGTTTCCTTGGACCCTCAGATTAAGATGTTGAGTATCTGACATGGCGTCCGCAGTGACCCGTAGAATTTTTTGAAGGAGGTGAGTCAATGGCTATGTCGGGACCTCGACGGCTACATCGGGACCGTGCAGTCTRGGTAATGTCAGTGACTCGGACTCGTATTCGCGAGGATTCCTATCACATGAGAGACGGCGCTCGGGCTGCACCGATCACATCCAAAGCATGGCCAGGACATAGGTTTTTGAATTAGATCGTACAGGATTTTTCGGGGTAATGTCCAGCCCCCGCTGCGCAGTGATGGTTGGCTTTGCTTCATCCAGGCGCAGTCCACTGCACTTATCATACTTCTCCCGAAGTGGAGATCGTTAGCTAGGGATTTGCATCACAGCCACGCCAAGGGCACGTTTTCAGGGAAGGACGTCCACCTTGGCTTGGCTTCGGGGAAACCTGCCTTCTAATAGCCTGAAGGTGCCTTGAGCGCGCGCGAGTGTGATAGGTGTGATAGCGAACTCCCAATATGCCAATGATAGCCTTGGTATTGGCACTTCACATTGGATATAGATCCCAATCAAGTTGTGTACTTTGCACACCGTGGTATACGGGTTTCATGTCCAAGGCCAAGGAACTAACAAGGAACCCTCAGGCAAATATCTAGAGGCCGGTGTATGGACGTGGCACCAGCCGAAAAATGATTCCGAAAAAGGGGTCGTCGTTCCATAAAAGGCCAATAAAATGGACCTCCGGCGACCCATTTACCGCCTGAGATTTCTTGTCTTTGTATCTAATCGTCTGACAACCAACCTGCCAGCGTCTCTTCGTCGCCGTCATGTCGTCCAACGAGGACGACTATAACGACCCAGAGAACCCTTCTGCCGTCGTTCAGGGCATCAAGAAGCGAAGAATCCAGCGTGCATGCGATATTTGCCGCAGAAAGAAAAGTAGGTCGCCATCGAGTTGTCTCTTGCCAAACGATAGCTTCCGGGGGCTAACTTTGGAACAACACAGTCAGGTGTAAGTCCTTTTGGTATCACGGGCAGTTGGGGGAAGTGTTGGTGTTGAGCAGGAATCTTAGGCGATGGCGTGCAAATGCCTGGAAACCGATGTTCGAATTGCATCGCGTACAACTTTGACTGCACGTATGTGGAGGCAGCGAAAGTGAGTGGCCGGGCTGTGGTACCTGTAGTCATTAACTCATCATTCTTTCTGAAGAAACGAGGTCCACCGAAAGGGTGCGTACATTGTGCAAACTTGGACGCCTGAAGACTGACTGGGGGACTAGTTATGTGGAGAGTCTCGAAAACCGACTGGAAAGGCTGGAGAAACTACTGCGAAGGGTGCGTGTCTTGCCCCTTTCACTCGATTTCGAAGACTCAAATGCGGATTGAACCTTCAGCTTTGCCCAGACGACAAGATGCTTCGAGAATTGGACTCATCCTTGGACAAGTCGGGGTGGACTGGGAACAGCGTGTTCACCAATCCACCTCCAGCTACCCCCTCGTGCATCAACCCCAGCGACCCTCGAGATATTGCAGCTACAGCCATACGCACTCTCAACGAACCTGTCAACGCCGACGATGATAACGCCCATCTCATCCTCGCAGACAATCTCAGAACACTGTCCATTGATCCGGTGGACTATCGATTTTTTGGAAAGTCAAGCGGCGCTATGCTTATTCAAACGGCTATCGAGCTCAAAAATGAGTATACTGGAAGCGACCACGATTTGAGGAAAGCTGCCACAGTCCTGGGTACGAAACGGGAAGAGTTCTGGTCCCCTCACCCGGTAAGCCATGTCGGTCCCGTGGCAATGATGCCTGCTGACAACCTGACTCTAGTGGGAACGCAACTCCTCGAGAAACAAACGCGCAAACTACACGTTTCCTCCACCCGATCTCATGCCCACCCTCTGTGATCTGTACTTCAAGAATGTGAACCTATATTTGCCCCTTCTGCACCGCCCCACGTTCGACAGATTGGTCGCTGAGGGAACCCATTTGGAAAATGATAGTTTCGCGTCAACCTTACTTCTCGTCTGCGCGAATGGTTCTCGGTTTTCTGAGGACCCACGCGTGCTGCTCGATGGGGAAGATTCTTTACATTCCGCGGGCTGGAAATGGTTTGAACAGGTCCAGATGGTCAAGAAGTCTCTCTTGGCTCCCCCGTCATTGTATGATTTGCAGTTCTATTGCGTGAGTTTTGTCGACCATTTCGCGGAATCTCTTTGGGCGCTGAAACCTTTCAGCTTTCTGTGCAATTCTTGCAAGGCTCTTCCGCTCCACAGTCCTGTTGGACCATGGTTGGCATTGGCATCCGGCTCGCTCAGGATGTGGGTGCACACCGACGGAAAACACGGAGCGGTCCCTTGACAGTGGAAGACGAGCTATGGAAACGGGCGTTCTGGTATGCGATTCGATTGTGCTGCGGAGAACCGCCTGACCGTCTTCTATAGGGTCCTTGTTTGCATGGATCGTATGGTCAGTGCCGCCCTTGGTCGACCCTGTGCGATTCAAGACGAAGAGTAGGTTATTGCATCAACCCGCCTGCGCAGCATTCTCAGATCTATTTCCTAGCTTCGATATTGAGATGCCCATGGAGTGTGATGACGAATACTGGGAGCACCTTGACCCTGAACAGCGATGGAGGCAGCCACCAGGAAAACCATCACTCATCACCGCTTTCAACCTGTACCTCAAACTCAACCAGGTCCTAGCCTTTTCGCTGCGAACCATTGTGAGTCCCTTTCGAACAAGTTCTATACGCCCATTGACCATGGATCCAGTACTCCATAAATAAATCGAAGATTCTCCTCGGCTTCGTGGGACCGCAATGGGAACAGCACATTGTGGCCGAGCTGGACTCCGCTCTCAACAAATGGGTAGATTCCGTACCAGATCATCGTGAGTGATTCCGGCTGGCATTTGAATCGCGCTGACGACGCTGGGATAGTGCGATGGAACCCCACTCGAGAGAACGAGCAGCACTTCAACCAGTCTGTGGTCCTATATGCCGCCTACTATCACATCCAAATTCTCATTCACCGGCCATTCATCCCTTCCCCGAGCAAACCGTCCCCTCTATCGTTCCCGTCTTTGGCTATTTGCACTAATGCAGCACGATCGTGCAGCCACGTGGTGGATGTTCATCTGCGACGGGAACCCCTCTTCCCTCCGCCACAAGTCCAGGTACGTTTATGTTCGGTTCCTTGACACGACTCCCTATGAACGAGATCTCTTAGATGGCGGTGTTTACGTCTGGCATCGTTCTACTGCTCAGTATTTGGGGTGGCAAGCGCTCTGGCCTATCCACGGACCCTCACAAGGAAATGGACGACGTTCATAAATGCATGCGGGCCCTGAGGACGTGCGAGCGGCGTTGGCATTCTTCAGGCCGCCTATGGTAAGCGACCCGTCCTTTAACTCGCCACACTGTTTTTCTGACGTCCAAACAGGGATATCCTCTACGAGCTAGCCTCAGTTGGCGACTTGCCTTTACCTCAACCCAGCCCTCCATCGCAAAAGCGCGAGCGAGACGGCGAATCGTCGGCCTCGTCACCGGACGTGAAGCCGGAGGGACTCGCGCTTGGTCAAGACGGACCTCGACCTATGGCTGGCTCGAAGCGCGTCACTGGAGCTACGCAGCAGAGGCAGCTCTCAGGCCCGCTGTCTACGCCTGTACAGGTCCAGGACGTGGATCTCGCACGGCATGTTCAACAGCCGTCCCCAGACATGACTGCGGGATCTACTCCCCATCAACATTCGCCGCAGCAACAACCACAACAACAACAGTATTTCTCCTTGCCTGTGTATAGTGACGAGTTGGGACGGATTCCGCTTCATGGCCAGATCGAGTTTTCGTCCCCCCAACAGCCGCAATCAATGAACCATCAGCAGTATTGGTACAGCGGTTCGCAGCAACCCGGGGCACCAGGCACTGCGAGCGTGAACGTTAATGTGAATGTGAATGTTTCGAGTAGTCCGACCCAACCGCTTTCGATGCCTGTCTCGGCGGGCGGGAGACCGATTGGGCAAGAACAGCAGCAGCATCCGCCACAGGGGATCCAGACCCCAACGCCGCCGTCGGGGTACCATGGCGCCATGCCAGATGGTTCGGCGGGAGCAATGACACCCGGGGCACAGCAGATATACAATCATCAACATCAGCTGGGGGTTATGGCTTACCCCGCTGGGTACCATGGCGGCGGTGGTAGTTCGGGAGCTGGACCGTCGTCCAGACGTCAGCATGGACCGGAAGGGCATTATGCTCCGATTGGGCGTGGCCAGCCGCAACCGCAGTACCAGTACCCTTCGTCTCAACAACCGCACCAGCAGCAACAGCAACAGCCTGGATCTCAGCAGAATTTTGTGGATAGCGATACGATGACGATGTGGTCTAATGCGCCCACTGGATTTGAGTGCGTCTTTTTCTTGCTTTCTTTTCACCACTTTGTCCTGACGCTTCTTTTGCATCTCATTCATAGGTTGCATGAATGGGACTCTTATTTGATGAACGTCAGCGAACTCACCCAGGGTGGGCAGGGTCAAGCGCAGCAGCAGCCACCGCCACATGGTTTGAGAGGCGCGGACGGTGCAGGTCCTGGTGGCGGGCCAACAAGGGGTGGGGATACCGCTCGGACCTCCACCTCCACCGTATCAGCATGGATCGATTCAGCGGTGATTGATAGCTGGTCGTAGATTAAGTGTACCTCCGCTCAGCCTTTTCCGTTTTATGGACCACAGAACGATGGACTTGGTATTGTTTTGCTTTGCTCCTGTTTTGATACACTGTATATGGTACCATATAATTGGCGTCTTCGATGACTTCAGTTCGTTATTTTTGCACGGTGACTGGCCTCATTGATTGCCCGATGTACTTGTCTTTGTATGTACGATATCTTATCTAGACTTTTGAGTAGGAGTGCTGCCTTTGTCCATTGATGTTTTCGCAGGCTGTCGATAACAACCCTCGCCTGCCTTCTTCCTCCAATATGCACATTATTCCGGTTAAACGGCAATGTCTATTCGTAGTTTAACTTGCCCAGGCTTCTTCTGTCCGAGAGGTCCGAGCGGATTGCAATCGAAACGCACACATTCCGAGTGATTGGTCATCCAACTAACGGTAGCGTCTGAGATCTGAATCATGAACCAATCATCCCATCGGTCTCATCATTATCTTTTTGTCCAAGGTAGCCGCCCATATACCTCGAAACGTCAGTAACGGATTCGACAGGCCATGTAATGTTGTCAGCCTTTGAATTGAAGGTGTGTAATCCGCTTCTTCTGTATGTTATTCGAGTTGAAGAATCCACCCGGCTTACAATTAGCAAACCGAGAGTGTCTGGGCATAAATGCCTCGATGAGGCTGACCGCAATCCCCAGATCCTCTCGCTTCCCTATCTTCAAAACCTTAGCACTGAAACCGAACTATTTCAACAAAAGATGGCCCAAATCGCGAAAGACCAACAAGCTCTCGTCCTCGAGGAGAAACACGCCGAGTTCACTATAGACTCTGTACTCGTTCCCAAACCCGGCAAGAATGAAGTCCTGGTGAAAATATATTCATCGGCTTTGAACCCTGTCGACTGGAAAGTCCAGAAACACGGGTTGTATGTCGAAACATATCCAGCTATCCTTGGCACCGATATTGCTGGGGAGGTCGTGCAGCTGGGAGAAGGCGTTTCAGAGTCAGGCTTAGTTGGGATTGGGGATAGAGTGTGAGTTCTTCACCTTTTTTTGTATTCAATATATATGGGGAGAGATTGTTCTGACGCTTTTGTATTGTTCAGCTTCTTCCAGGGCGCGTTTGACGGGAATGATTATAGAGGGTTCCAGCAATACGCTCTTGCAGATGTCCATACCCTTGCTAAGGTACGCCACCAGTGTGCCATGATATAAGCATGATTTCCGAAGCTGACAATGACCCACCTACTAGATACCGAGCAATGTCACCTATGACCAGGCCTCTAGCATCCCTGTGGCGATTACAGCTGCCTATGTTGCCTTGTACAACGCCGCCCCGCATGGGCTTGGCTTCGTACCACCAGTACGCCCAGACGGGAAAGGCAAGTATGCAAACACCCTTATCGTCATCTTGGGTGGATCGTCTTCTGTTGGCCAATACGGTGAGCAATTTTGGCTTCGAAATCGCTCAAGAACATCGAACCAAAATATGGCCCTCGTTCAGCGATTCAATTGGCCAAGCTGTCTGGCTTTAGCCCTATACTCACCACTTCGTCACTCAAGCACGAAGAGTGGCTCAAGTCTCAAGGAGCTACGCATGTCGTTGACCGCAATAGGCCTTTGAGAGCGCAAGACGTTGAGAAGCTGACATCTCAGCCGGTGTTAACGGTGTTCGATGCTATTTCCAGTGCAGATACCCAAGAACAGGCAATCGACCTTGTGGCACCCGGGGGTCGAATCGCCGTCGTTCTTGATGTTGAGGACTCCATAAAGGCGAAAGCCGTGCGGCAGAACAAGACCGCAATCATGATTCTTGGTCTCAAGACATTGACAGCCGATCATGAGGAGAAGTTGAGGGAGTTTTGGGCGAATGCCACGAAGCTTCTGGAGGATGGCGACCTTAAGGTGCGATACGCTGTTTCATATTACTTTTGTGAAGCGGATTACTAACTTCTGCTTATGAACTTGTAGCCGAACAAAGTCGAAGTATTGCCGAATGGACTGATTGGTATCTCGGAAGGGTTGAAGAGATTGGAGGCAAACAAGGTTTCCGGCGCCAAACTCGTTGCACATCCCCAAGAAAGTTCATCGTAAAATCGTTACCCCTTCCAGTCACGCTGCACTTCGAATAGAATTCAAATCCATGTACACTATATTATCGATTTTTTTCGCTCCCGGCGTTCTCCCATTTAAATACAGCAGTTTCTACAGCATTGCAAATCGAAAGACGAACTTGGAGGGATCGGGTAAGTCGGTGTTAATTTTCCCGCCCTTGATATACCTCTCAGGAATGAATTCCATCGGGCTTTCGGAGACTTCAAGATCGTGGAGTACGGCCCTACGTATATACAAAACCGAAGAGGTGAGCCTTAAAGATTTGCTAACATGCATTTCCCATCACAAGAATAATACACCCATCGTAAAAGATGTCGCTTGTAATCGAATGAGAAATGTCTGGAAAATGTGGAGTTTTCAATAGAGAACGAAGCGATGGTAAGCACTATCACACCGGCGTACCGAGAGGAGTTACTTGGTGCCAACAACACAACTCCAGGAGCAAGGCTTGGATGTAAACCGTCCCTCCTGATCGTCAACGGTAGGCCGAACCAATGATTCTGTGTACCTCCTTTTGGGCTTTTCGTTGCGCTTCGGGGTACATGGCCATTGCGAGAATGAATATAGTGGACATCCCGTGGGCCCCAAGCGAAGGATTTAGCGTTTAGAAGCTGAGCCATTTTTAGTGTTCGACCTACCGTATCGAGACCAGCTGTTACAGCGACCGGAGTAAGCTTCTAACGCGAGGGAAAATGTGGCTAACCGATGTATGCTAACGTTTGCGAGCTAGCCCCTCTTGCTCCTCTCGCTCCGATGCGTCGTCGTTCGAAAATTTGGATATCAATTGTGAGGCGACGCTTGTTGTTTGACTTCCTCTGTGCTCATACCACATCGCCATAAGGTCATTCCGAGACCAATTTTTCACTTGGATAACACTCACCATAGCATCAACTGCATAAATGAAGCATTGGTGTCTCGCAATGATCTCCTTCGTGCGGTAGTTCGCAGCCCAGCGCCTAAACCCGGTATCAGGGAACCAAGAAGGCACGTATCCAAGAAAGGGAAGACGCCAACCAAAAATGATCCAGGTGAGCCTGCGATTCTGAATGCCTTCAGCACGTTCTCGCCGTCTGCGATAAAGGGGCCGTCTTCCACCAGTGCTGGATAACCGTATTTTATATGAATAATGACGCTTCCAATGTAACTGAGGATTTTATCAGTTCAGTCGGAAGATCAAAAGCTCAGACTGACTGGGTCAGAGGTCGAACCAAAAACTCACGTTGCGCAGTGTGTGTAAAAATCTCCGGGGTCGTCGAGCAAAAAAGTGAGAAGTCGACAAAGTTGGTGTTGAATGATTGGACAGTATTGGATTTCTGCGGAGGGGTTGAAGTATTGACAGAAGACTCGGCGGTGCTTTCTCCAATCGTCGCTGCAGTCGATGAGACTAAAGAGGCCATGGGTACCACATAATTGGTGTCCCCGATGTCTTCAGTTCGTTGTCCTCGTATTTTTGCACAGTGACTGGCCTCATTGATTTCCCGATGTACTTGATTTTGTATGTACGATATCTTATCTAGATTTTTGAGTAGGAGTGTTGCCTGTGTCCATTGTTGTTTTCGCAGGCTGACTGTGGCAAACCATCTCTGCCAATCCGCATAATCATAATGCACATCCCTGCAGGCTTCCTTCCACCACTATGCACATTATTCCGTTTCTTCTTTATTTCAACATTCAGTAGCAACGCGTCGCCGCCGTTTACCTTGCCCAGGTTCCCTCTTTCCGAAAGTCCGAACGGATTGCAAAAGTCGTGATCGAGGCGCACCTCATTTCCGAGTGATTGGTCATCCAACTAGCAGTGTAGCGTCATCGAGCGTCATGCGAATATCGGGCTTCAAGCTTCAAGCTTCAAGTTTCAACGGTCTTCACGGCCTACATCGATGAAACCTTAGTACTTAGTAACGAGTTAAACGGGCAATGTAGTGTTGTCAGCCTTTGAATTAAAGGTGTGTAATCCGCTTCTTCTGTGTGTCGTATTAGTTGAAGAATTCGCCGAGCTTAGGAGTAGCGGACCGAGAGTCTCTGACATCTGTGTATAAAAGCCTGGATATGGCTGACCGCAATCCTCAGATCCTCCTGCTTTCTTAACTTCAAAACTTCAACACCGAACCCGCACTGTCTTCATCACCGATGGCCCAAATCGCGAAAGACCAACAAGCTCTCGTCCTCCAGGAGAAACACGCCGAGTTCACTATAGACTCTGTACCCGTTCCCAAACCCGGCCAGGATGAAGTCCTGGTGAAGATTTATTCAGCGGCTGTGAACCCTGTCGACTGGAAAATCCAGAAATACGGGTGGTTTGTCGAAGAATATCCGGCTATCCTTGGCATGGATATCGCTGGGGAGGTCGTGCAGCTGGGAGAAGGCGTTTCAGAGTCAGGCTTAGTTGGGATCGGGGATAGAGTGTGAGTTGTTCACCTTCTTTCGTATTCAATGGATTCGGGGGAGATCTTTCTGACGCTTTTGTGATTGTTCAGCTTCTTGCAGGGCGCGTTTGACCGGAATGAGTATAGAGGGTTTCAGCAATACGTTCTTGCAGATGTCCATACCCTTGCTAAGGTACGCCACCAGTGTGTCATGGTATGAGCATGATTTCCGAGGCTGACAATGACCCACCTACTAGATCCCGAGCAATGTCACCTACGACCAGGCCTCTAGCATCCCGGTGGCGATCACAACTGCCTATGTCGCGTTGTACAACGCCGCTCCGCACGGTCTTGGCTTCGTACCACCAGTGCGCCCAGACGGAAAAGGCAAGTACGCAAACACCCCTATTGTCATCTTGGGTGGATCGTCTTCTGTTGGTCAATACGGTGAGCAATTTCGACTTCAAAATCGCTCAAGAACATCGAACTAAAATATGGCCCTCGTTCAGCTATTCAATTGGCCAAGCTGTCTGGCTTTAGCCCTATAATCACCACTTCGTCACTCAAGCACGAAGAGTGGCTCAAATCTCAAGGAGCCACACATGTCGTTGACCGCAATAGGCCTTTGAGAGCGCAAGACGTTGAGAAGCTGACATCTCAGCTTGTGTTAACGGTGTTCGATGCTATTTCCAGTGCAGATACCCAAGAACAGGCAATCGACCTTGTGGCACCCGGGGGTCGAATCGCCGTCGTTCTTGATGTTGAGGACTCCATAAAGGCGAAAGCCGTGCGGCAGAACAAGACCGCAGTCAGAGTTTTTGCTGTCAAGACATTGACAGCCGATCATGTGGAGAAGTTGAGGGAATTTTGGGCGAATGCCACGAAGCTTCTGGAGAATGGCGACCTTAAGGTGCGATACGCTGTTTCATATTACATTTGTGAAGCAGATTACTAACTTCTGCTTATGAACTTGCAGCCAAACAAAGTCGAAGTATTGCCCAACGGACTGATTGGTATCCTGGAAGGGTTGAAGAGGTTGGAGGCGAATAAGATTTCCGGCGCCAAACTCATTGCACGTCCCCAAGAAAGTTCGTCATAAAATTGTCACCCCTTCCAATTACGCTGCACTTCGAATAGAATTTGGATCCATGTACACTATTTGATCGAATGTTTCGTTGCTGGTGTTTTCCCATTTAAACTGCAGGAGCTTCTACAGCATTGAAGCGACGAATAAAAGCCGACCAGGACGACTCCTGTGAATAAGAGGTTAATGATGGAATATCCAGAGAGGACTAGAAAGAGAGCAGAGGAGTTGTTAGCACTTACCTTCGTCCAAATGCAAAGACGAATGCCGAGGGATCGGGTAAGTCGGTGTTGATTTCCCCGCCCTCGATCGAACGTTGGAGTATTGAAAAGACTCGGCGGTGTTTTCTCCAATCGTCACTGTAGTTCATCACCTCTTTGCAAAGAGGCCATGGGTACCACGTAATTGGTGTCAAGTTCGATGTCTTCAGTTCGCTGTTCTCGTATTTTGCACGGCGACTAGCCTCATTGATTGTTTGATGTACGTGTCTTTTATGTACAATATCTTATCTATATTTTTGAGTAGGAGTGTTGGTGTCCATTGTTATTTTCGCATAGCNCTCCACATGTTGCCCATGCCCTTCCACAGGCCTTCTTCCTCCA
Source organism: Candolleomyces aberdarensis (assembly GCA_004126415.1). NCBI lineage: Eukaryota > Fungi > Basidiomycota > Agaricomycetes > Agaricales > Psathyrellaceae > Candolleomyces > Candolleomyces aberdarensis. The sequence continues at coordinate 23,069 of SDEE01000439.1, read as the reverse complement.
ATGTCCACATTATTTCATTTCTTCTCAAGTTCAATGGCAATGTCTCTTCACCATTTACCTCCCAGGTTTCTCTTCCCGGCCGAAAGTCCGAACGGATTGCAAACGTCGCCATCGAGGCAGACCTCATTTCCGAGTGATTGGTCATCCAACTAGCAGTAGCGTCATAAACATCATCGGGCTTTCTTCGCGAACCACATCGAAATGTTAGTAACGGATTCGACAGGCCATGTAATGTCGTCAGCCTTTGAATTGAAGGTGTGTAATCCGCTTCTCCTGTATGTTGTTTGAGTTGAAGAACCCAACGGGCTTATAAATAGCAATCCGAGAGNNTCTCTGTATAAAAGCCTCAATAGGCTGACCACAACCCCCAGATCCTTCTAATTTCTTATCTTCAAAACCTCATCACCGCAACCAAACTACCTTGACAAGCGATATCGATGCCCCAAATCGCAAAAGACCAACAAGCTCTCGTCGTCGAGAAGAAACACGCCGAGTTCACCGTAGCCTCTGTGCCCGTTCCCAAACCCGGCAAAGATGAAGTACTGGTGAAGGTATATTCATCGGCCTTGAACCCTGTCGATTGGAAAATCCAGAAACACGGGTGGTTTGTCGAAGAATATCCGGCCGTTCTTGGCACCGATATTGCTGGGGAGGTCGTGCAACTGGGAGAAGGAGTTTCAGAGTCAGGCTTGGTTGGGATCGGGGATAGAGTGTGCGTTCTTTCTCTTCTTTCTTGTTCAGTGGATCGGGGGAGATTTTTCTGATCCTTTCATCACCGTTCAGCTTCTTCCAGGGCTTGTATGAACGGAACGAGTATAGAGGGTTCCAGCAATACACTCTTGCAGATGTCCATACCCTTGCTAAGGTACGCCACCAGCGAGTCGTGGTATGAGCGCGATCTACGAGGCTGACAATGACCCACCTACTAGATCCCGAGCAATGTCACCTATGACCAGGCCTCCAGCATCCCGGTGGCACTTACAGCTGCCTATGTTGCCTTGTACAACGCCACCCCACATGGGCTTGGCTTCGTACCACCAGTACGCCCAGATGGGAAAGGCAAGTACGCAAACACCCCTATTGTCATTTTGGGTGGATCCTCTTCTGTTGGCCAATACGGTGAGCAGTTTCGGTTCTTAAGTCGCCTAAGAACACCAGACTAAATATAGCCCTCATTCAGCTATTCAATTGGCTAAACTGTCTGGCTTCAGCCCTATAATCACCACCTCGTCACTCAAGCACGAAGAATGGCTCAAATCTCAAGGAGCCACGCATGTCGTTGACCGCAATAGTCCTTTGACAGCGCAAGAAGCCGAGAAGCTGGCATCTCAGCCCGTGTTAACGGTCTTCGACGCTATTTCCGGTGCAGACACCCAGGAACAGGCRATCGACCTTGTGGCMCCCGGGGGTCGAATCGCCGTCGTTCTTGACGTTGTGGACGCTGTAAAGGCGAAAGCTGAGGCGCAGAATAAGACCACAGTCAGGGTTCTGGGGCTCAAGACGTTCACACCTGATCATGTGGAGAAGTTGAGGGAATTTTGGGCGAATGCCACGAAGCTTCTGGAGGATGGCGATCTTAAGGTGCGATGCATTGTTTCATATGACTCTTATGAAGCGGATTGCTAACTTCTGCATATGAACTTGTAGCCAAACAAGGTCGAAGTATTGCCGAACGGACTGATTGGTATCGCGGAAGGGTTGAAGAGGTTGGAGGCGAATAAGGTCTCCGGCGCCAAACTCGTTGCACATCCCCAAGAGAGTTCGTCGTAAAATTGTCACCCCTTCCAATCACGCTGCCTTTGAATAAAATCTGAATTCGTGTATACTATCTGTTCGAATGTTCTCGTTCCGGGCGTCCTCCCATTTAAACTACAGGAGTTTCTACAGCATTGAAGCGACGAATGAAAGCCTCAGCCTCAGCTGACCTCGGTCTAATAATGCAATCAAAATTCTCCACTTGGCTAGCGATGGAAACTCGTTAGCATTCATCTTTCAACGTAATGAAGGATGACCGACTCACTAAGTGATTCCATCGTTGAAGGTGGCTTCCACCTTTTTCGGATTCCCTAACTCGTCCTCCGGAGGAAGAATATCGAAGAGTAAGAGAGTCGAGACAATCATCATATACAGCATCTCCAAGCCGAGATGACGACCAGGGCAACTTCTAGATATGCGGTCAAGGTTTAAGGAATGAATATCCAGAGCGAAGAGGAGGGGCTGGAGGAGTTGTTAGCACCTACCTTCGCCCAAATCCAAATACGAACTTTGAGGGATCGGGTAAGTCGGTGTTGATTTTCCCGTCCTTGATGTACCTTTCAGGAATAAATTCCATTGGGTTCTCGAAGACTTCGGGGTCATGAAGTACGGCCCTAAATCGTAGGAGAAAAAGTCCAGAACGGTGAATCAAGGCCTCTTTCAGGTTTTGTTATCCTGGAATTCATTCCTTACCACGCATTTCCCATCACGATTGTTCCCTTCGGAATGGTATATCCATCGTAATAAATGTCGCTCGTAATCGAATGAGGAATGACTAGAAAAAATAGAGTGTCCAGTAGAGAACGAAGCGGTGGTAAGCACTATCACCGACGCACCGAGGGGAGTTACTTGGTGCCAACGAAACAACTCCAGGATCAACGCTTGGATGTAAAGCGTCTCTTCCTGATCGTCAACGGTAGGAAGTCGGCCCGAACCAATGACTCTGTCTACCTCCTTCTGGGCTGTTCGTTGCGCCTCGGGGTACATGGCCATCGCGAGAATGAATATAGTGGACATTGCATGGGCCTCAGGTGAAGGACTTAGCGGTTAGAATTAGAAGCTCAGCCAAATTTAGGGTTTGACCTACCGTATCGAGACCAGCTGTTTCAACGACCGGAGTAAGCTATTTTTGGTGGGGCTTCTAACGCCATGGAAAAGGTAGCTTACCAATGTATGCTATAAACGTTACGTTGCGAGCTACCCTCTCTTGCTCCTCTCGCTCCGATGCGTCGTCGTTTGAAAATTTGGATATCAACTGCGAGGCGACGCTCGTTGTTTGACTTCCTCCTCTCTGCATCCCATATCGTCAGAAGGTGAGTTTGAAGCAGAACGACCCCCGGATGGCACTCACCATAGAATCAACTGAATATCTGAAGCATTGGTGCCTTGCACTAGTCTCCTTGGCGCGGTAATCCGCAGCCCAGCCTTTGAATCCGGCACCGGGGAACCAGGAAGGCACGTACTTCAAGAAAGGAAATACGTCGACCAAAAATGATCCAGGCAAGCCTGAGATTCTGAATGCCTTTAGAACATCTTCGCCGTCTGCAATAAAGGGGTCGTCCTCCACCAAGGCAGGGTATCCGTATGTTATATGAAGAATGACGCTTCCCATGTAACTGAGGATTTAGTCAGGTGAGTCGGAAGGTTAAAGCTCAGACAGACTGGGTCGGAGGTCGAACAAAAAACTCACGTTTCGCAGTGTGTGTGAAATTTATCGGGACTGTCGAGCAGGAAGGCAAGGAATCGACTGAGTTGGTGTTGGATAATTGGGCGGTATTGCGTTAACGCGGAAGGGTTGAAGTGTTGACGGAAGACTCGACGGTGTTTTCTCCAATCGTCGCCGTAGTCCATGAGACTGAAGAGGCCATGGTCGTAGCCCATCCTAGAGGTCAAGAGGTAAAATTTCGCTTCCATCCATGTACACGTGCGGATCTCTACAACAATTTTGAACTTACAGGTCGTTGAGCATTGGGGTACGAGCTCTCCCCGACGAGTTTGCGGACTTGGATTCCATCAGGTCGTGAATGCTTTTTGCAGAGTTCAAAACCAAGATTGGTCGGCCAAAGGTACGCAAGAACACCATGTCACCTGTTCAAATCCTTCAGTTCGTTGTCTAGCTGGAGGGCTACGTTTCTCGGTAGGGACCAATTTATTTTTAACTCACCGTATTTCTGAGCTAAATCTCGGTATCCAAGCCATGCTTGACCCCTCGGCACATCTAGTAAGTTACCGACGACCGGGAGCCCACTTGGTCCAGGAGGGTAGCCATGGCGGCGACGACGATACATCCAAATGGTCCATTGGATTGCCAAGACTAGGGCGGACAAGGTCAACCAAACGAAGGGGGGCATGCTGCGGTTCCGGATGTAGATAGAGCATTTGGGTGCCGGCCCATTTTTATACTACTGGTGCTTCCCTTCGATGCGATATTAATGAAGCGTGTAATCGTCGGACCAGATGCTCTGTAGTCCAATAGAGGTTCTTTTATGTATATAGCTGAGTTGGGGTGAGCCGATCACTCCACTGTAATGGGATAACAGATGCAGAGAGTAGGGATCGAAGAAGACGCAGCTTAAGACTTACCACGTCCAAAATCTCACTCAGTCCTCACAGGCTAGAATCCTCGAGAAATGATTGCCGGAGACGCTAAGCGCCGGGCGGGCGCCATTCCTGTCCGAGCTAGCACAATCACGTCTAGTCAGCTACTCAGTGGCGGGCTGAAGACAGCAGCGACCACTGCACGTTGTCTGTGTGTCTCATACATATGGTGGCCGGCTTTGTGAGTTGAAGGCTGCATTGTGGCGCCACTGCATGTCACGATCATGATGGTCTTGTACACTCCCCAAGTCCGAGTCACCCAGCAACAAGGGGGTGATCATCATAACGAGAGCCCACAGACATAAACTATCAGGGTTATATGTAATTCGAGACAACATCTCTTGACTGCTTTCCTGAAGGGTATGCATCAGGCTTATTCGGATGCGGTTCGAAGCCGTTCCCGCTGGAGCACGCCGCCTGCGCATTTGCTTGTGAAAGGCTTTAGCGCAGAGCCGTTGTTCGCCGTCACACCCGATGCTATTTTCCGTTCGCTCAATGCTGTATCGCACCGTATGGACTTATGGGACCCACCTGAGCGTCCATCGGTTTTGGAAGTGGCTCTGTACCACGTTGGGTGCCTTGGGGACATCAAATCGTATCAGCCAGTGGCAAATTAATGGGCAGAGTGACCACTCAGAGAGCTCTATATACAGATCAAGCCATTCTCCTGGTATGGTGAAGATCCAGTGGATCCTGGTTGGAAGCTTGACTCGGTGGTGTGGGTCCAATAGTCGAGTGTTAGCAATCTGATTCTTTCTCAATTCGCGAAACCTTATCATCCGAAGCACTCCTGCACAGGATCAGAGATGGCGAGGTTATTCACTTTCTCATGGGCTCGGATCTAAGTAACTACAAATGCCTCGACTCGGCAATAGGTCGGAAATTGACAGGCGGGAAGCCTCAGGGCGGTGAGACACAAGACTTGTCTTACAGTCTTCTTGTAGATTTGAATACAATTGTATCTTGAACGGGGCAATCGTACAGAAAGAACATCACGAAAGCACAGATGAAGAAACGTTTGCTGGAATCTTTGTTATCGGATCCGGGCTAAACTTGCCCCATGGGTAAACGCGCGCTGTAGGCTGTCAACGGGGGCGACCTTGACCCATGGCTCGTTGACCCACAACCGCTCCGAGTGCAATCACTATTTTCTGGCATTCACCCGGACAGGAGCTTATTGAGCCGGAAGGAATTATGAGATTGTGTCCGTCATCTGCACTGCGTCGTCATCACATGATCCTGGTGGGGTTAAGAGACCTTGCAATTGTCCGGCGAGCACCCTTCTTTCCTTTCAACCACCACATTCTGCTCGTTGGGCGCGACCAAGGGCGGCAGCGACGACACCAGTGACGACGACGAACCCGCTTAAGGGAAACTGATTGCTATCAGCGATGGCCAGAGATCTTTCCCTGCTCGCCTCGCCAGCCCCAGCGGCCGCTGTGCCTGCAGAGGTGACAATCAGCCATGTGTGAGTCTCCTCTACCGGGCTCTGACCAGGGTAGTCTCGACTAATTAGCCATTATTCTTTCCTTTCATGAACCCTTTGCTTCCTGATCCACGTCCCCCCTGACGTTCCCAAACCCTTGGATTAACCTAAATGACTCGGATCCAGGCAGCTCCGGGATCTCATAATATGCCCCAAGGAAGCCGGCGTGGTGAACTATGTGCAGAGGAATAGGATCGTCGAGCACAATCTCAAGAAACCCAATACAGTGCGTGCATGACGCGCCGATTCACTCGACATGACCTCACCATTCCTACCAGGCACCAAGAATCGTTGCTGATCTCGACTTTACACCTAACACGCTCACTTCATTGCGAGTGGGTCCGAGCGGAGGAGATGTCCTCATAGCTGCGGGCGGGCAGAACGCTGACATTCATCTCTCGTATCACGCTGCTGGCCCGAGCATCAAGCGACGACCGCTGAAGAACGTCTGGTCGATCGACGGCAAAGTGTCTGGCTCAATTAACAATTCTGTCGCCCTTACCACTGCCACATCACCGTCTCTGGCCCTCGGACAATCTCATGAGAGCAGTATCGAGCCGCGGATTGGAGTCAGCAACAATGACTGCACAGTCCGATTTTACGATATTCCCCTTCGGGGGCCAACGCTCAAACGAGTGAGGAGGAATGCAGAGGAACTGCATGAATCCGGAATTTTGAGACTGGATGTACCTATCAATCATTGTGCGCATCTTTCCTTGATTCATGAAACTCAGCCCTCATTTCCTTTGTAGCTTCCATTTCGCCGGACGGCCAATCCTTGCTATCTGTCGGAGACTCCAATAAAGTCTATATCCACAGCTTTCGAGGGGGCGCTTCCATCTCTTTCTCCCATATTGTCACCTATTCCCTTCCTCCCCCCGATTACTCTGCGATTCCTTCTCCCTCAGGATCACTTGTTGCATCATTCTCGACCGCGTTTTCTGGCGATGGTCTCAAATTCGCAGTAGCCTCCCAAGAAGGCGTAGTTGCCGTGTGGGATATCAGGAGTTCGAAGCCATTGAAGGTTGTCCACACCGAGAAGACACGGGCACCCGGAGTGTCTAGCATTATAGGAAACGGACATGCGTCGGGATGGATTTCCGATGATCCTTGGGATTGGACACGGGGAGGTTCGGGAGCCCCAGGGTGGAGCGTACGGAACGTCAAATTCGGAGGATCGCATGGCAAGGAAGTCTTGACATTCACTGAACACACCTCACTCGTGCACGTCATCGATGCACGGACCTTTGAAACTCACGAAATCGTCCAGGTGCCGATGGTGCGACGACCTCCAGTTCCTTTGATCCCAACCTCCACCAGCCAGCCAATTCACAGACGTCCCGGTACACATGCTACACCAACGCGCGGTCGGTTCTTACAACCTCCTGCGAGTTCTCCATTGCGTCGGACATCAAATACCCGACAACATTCATTTTATTCTTTCCCGTCGCCCTCGCCCTCCCCAAGGCCCAGTTTGGGTGCAAGAGTTGTCGGTCCAGGTATTAGGAGTGCTGGCGATTCTGGAACTCCGGCGAGGCCGTCGATCGTGCATGCATTGGGCGATGCGTTTCGGGTGTCAGCTTCAGCGGCGTATTCGCCTCCTGAGTCGATTGGGGATTCAACGTGGAGAACGCTGCACGGGCTTGGGAGGAATGGTGCGAGCAGGACGCCCTCGATTACTGTACCACCAGTGATAATACCTACTTCTCCTACGACAAACGAGTCGGCAGACCGGGAAGAAGCTGATGAGCGGGAGGGTGGTGCACCGATGCTGCGGTGGGGTTCTGATCTGGATGACATTGTCGTGATTCCACCATTAGGCGATACCGATGTGGAGAGCGAGGTTCACGCGCTGTTGGAGATTCATGGTCTTACGCCCAGAAGAGCGAGTGCTGCTCTCAATCATGATCGCGAGAATGACGACGAAGATGATGGCGAACCCGGCGATGACGAGGCTCGTGATGACGACGCTTGGAGGAGGAGGAGAGCAGCAGCATCTCAAGGGGATCCGAGGATGGATGTCGAGGAGCCAGAGTCGAACTGCACGTCGAGATCTGGGTCTCCGATGCCCACCCCCGTGTTTGCTTCCAACAGGTCGAGTCGAGCTTCCCATGTGCCATATGCATCACCGCCTCCGCATGGATGGACGCCTGCGACGGGGCCAAATCGGATTCGGGCAACTGCCAGGGAAGATGACGACGAAGATGATATGATGGAGGACCTAGCTGCAGGGCGAGCCGAGGACAAGGATTTGCTTTACGATCCTGATTTGGATTTGGCTGGGATGTGCTTTGACACGACGGGACAGAGTCTTTACGTTGCGAGTTCGAAGTCTATTGTGGAGTGGAGGGTGAAGGGAGCGGATTTGGGGAGGATGTGGTGGGCGAGTGGGGAGTGGCGGTGACCGATTTTCTTTTAGGAATCATGCTCGCGAGGCTTTCTGTGACGACCATTTACGACAGGGTTCATTCTGCTTTCTTGAAGTGTTTCCCTCTTGATTCTGTCCATTCTTGTCGGCACTATGCACATTTCCTCTCCATCTCTCCCTCTGCGACCACCTGTTCCTTGAGCGCTAACACATGCTGCTATTCTCCTGTGATTCTCGGCGGACTCACTGCTTGTTCTTTTATGTTGTATATTTATCCTATTTTTCGGTCATGTTCTATGGCAGGCTTTGTATCACAGGTTTCTCACTGTTGAGTGTACTACTACGACTACTACTACGATCACACTTTCCATTTGCTACTACAATGTTCATGTATTTGGTATTACGACTGTCTATGTCTATGTGTATGATAGGATACCTTTCCTTTCCGATGTGCACGACCTGTAGGGTTGTAATGATGACGCAGTTTTGCACGAACTTACTGGACCACTCTTCTCTCGAATGCTAGGATTTCTCTTGGCAATGACTTGCCCCGCCACAGCTGAAAGAACCTGAACTGCTTTGGATCGTGTAATTCAGGATCGTCTATTCTTCCCTCAGTAGGAGGTGATCATAGGTAATGGGCCTATCTTCTGCATGCGGCAGGAAGTAATTATACAGCACGTTGTAATGTAATGTCTGTTCCTGAGTGAAGCCCTCGAATCACCAGGTACCAGAACCAACGTACATCTCTATTTTCTAGAGAACGGATGTTCTCCTGCCTTTTGGCGAGAATCGTCCTTCTGGCTGGTTACCAGTTATCAGTCTATCTATTTTCGGGTATTGAGTGGTGTGTTAGTTGGCTGCTCTGAGATTATGCCTGGTGGTGCAACAACGCCCTCGCCCCATCCCAATGCATCCGCTCCCTCTCCTTCCCTAGAACCTCACCACGCCGAATCTCCTCCGCGTCGATCCTCTTCCAGTCTGGATACTGGACAACATTCTTCTCCTCGATACCCTTTTGCACTTCCTCTGGGATTTCGTCCAGCGAAGGCTCGGTGTTCAGCACCTGCTCCGTAACAAGCTCGGACGACGGGTTCAGATAATCGTTGACGATAGTCTCTGTCACGTCATACGCGTTCATCATGGTGGAGGCCAGCACACCCCGAGCACCCGTCGACGCCCACCCACTAGCGTACACGTTCTTCAGCGTATTCCCGTGTGGGGTGATGATACGGTTGTTGAGGGTTCGGAGGTGGCCTAATCCGGGATCGTAGTACGATGCAGTGGGTTCGCCGTGGAATCCGAGCGAGGTGACGACGAGGTCAGTCGCGATGGTAGAGGTTTCGCCTGTGGGTACTGCCCGCTGCGTCTTTGGATCCACCATTGTATGGCCGATAGAAAGTTGGTTTTGCTGCAAGCCGATGGGGGAGCGGTAGAAGTCGAGTGACCATGTCTTCTTTGTCGTCCCAAATGTGTTTTTGGACCCCTTGGAAAGGAGTTGGAGGACCCGGGTTTGTTGGCGGGTGAGCGCGAGGCCTTCGGGTGGTTGAAGGATGTGGGAGTCAAGGGGGACCATGGACGCTTCGGGGAGGTTTATCATTTCCCGTAGCTCCTTCATGGTGAAGGCAGCTTCGAGTGGTCCTCGACGGCCGATGATGGAGACGTGCTTCACGGTGGATCGTGCGAGGACGTCGAGCACTGGCTGGGGGACGTCGTATTTACCCAGAACGTCGACACCAGTCAAGAGCATTCGTGCAACGTCTAGCGACACGTTTCCGTTCCCGATTATCGAAACGTGCGATAGCTTGTCTAGTGGAGGTGGGGCTGGAGGAGCATTGGGATGTTGGGTGTACCAGTGCACAAGCGAAAGAGCTGGCACGCAATTGGCAGATGGTGGAAGCTCAGAGTGTAGCTTTGGAAGCGTGCAGCCCGTTGCGAATACGACATGGGAGTACTTGGAGAAAATGGATGATAGAGGAAGCTGGATGGCATGTTCGACGGGACTGAGACTCTCCCCGAGGTTTACATTTCCGAAGAAACGAACTCTGGGATCAGCCCCCGCTTCGTCAAATTTATGGGTGCAATTCTGTGATTAAAGGCGTTCAGCCATTCTATCAAAATATATTGAAATGCTCACCTTCACTTCCGGGTGGTCCGGCGCTACACCGTAACGCACCAGTCCATGCGGAGACCATAATCGGTCGAATAGATGGACCCTGAAGTTGGGGTTCGTCGACAAGAGCTTTTGGAGACGCGATGCCACATAAAAGGCTGAGGGTCCCCCGCCGACGATGGCTAATTTCAGCGTCATACACCGGATAGAGCGTGGTCAATAATGGTGACTCGTTGTCGGCCAATCCTCACGCGTCACGCGTTCCGGGCGGAGATTGCAGAGCTTCAGTCTCCGCTACACTGGGAGCCCTACGGCTGACTCGGCAAGTGGGTAAGACCTCGAGGACTGAGGACTGAGGCTGGTAAAACGCAACTAGTATTTTATCAATGAACTGAAGAAGAGTTGAATTGATATGCAAACAGAAGAAACGACATCAGGGTAGGTCAGTCCGAATACTCTTGGGGTATATATAATGTCTAACTTCCTAAGTACTGGACAACAGCCATAACAACCGAATAACAATAAATCAAACCTCCGGAGGAGGAAGAGGAGGAAGAGAACGCATGTCCAGAAACAAAGGTGGGCGGCAGGAGATATCGATRATTCAAAAACCTGTCCGACCTGACTCAGCGACTACCACTTCCATCGAAACCATGATTACTACCCGCACTGCCAGTGATCTCCCCAAAGATCTCCCGGTTTTCCTCAGAGAATTGCCAGATTGACGGATTTGACACTTGCGAGTCCATGACATACTCGGTATTCAGTCCGGTGACCCCAGTTGAATAAGATCCACTATCATTGAACCTATCCGAGAAAATACGAAATTATCAGTTCTCCAAGACCACTGACGAGGATGAATGAAAAAGTGACATACGGCGCAATATTAACATTCGTGCTCTCAGTCCAAATGGACGAAGGACGAGTATTCGACATAACAGCGTCCTCCATCATCGCCGCAGAGTTCCAACTCCTATCCTGTCCAAACATAGGAAAACCGAGAGACTCTGAGAGCCCTACTCCACCCTGTTGCGGCAGATCAGTATCGTAGACGTTTGAATGATACCCATCATTAAACAATCCTACTGCTGCTCCTGGTCTAGGTGAGGTTCCTCCTCGTATAGAGTTAGCCGGGAATGGGACATGCCGATCGTCAAGGCCCTCCAAGAAAGGCGTAGTTAAACTTGAATAGGGCGGCTGCTGTGGCTGCTGCGGAGTTTCATCAGGCATAGCAAATGCCAGCCACCAGGGAACTGCGGCACTTGGTTGTATAGGCGCAGCTGAAGACGTAGACGCCGTCCCATGTGTATCGGTATCGTTGGGGAGCCCTGGCATCGTGGAGAAGCGGCTGAACGTTGACGACAGGCTCCCACTCCTAGCTGCTGTGCTATGTGCACGATCAGAACTTGAATGCTGCGGACCTGAATAGAGTTCTGCCAAAGGCAAGCCGGTATCTGGGTCTGCAGCCAATGGGACGGCTGGGCGGGTAAACGGAGAGGGCAGGTAGATTGGAGCAGGAGAAACCGTAGTCGTCTTGGACGACTCCTGGCTGTTCCGAGTCCGAGCAGGGTCTTGTTTCTCGTTCTTGTTCTCTAGATTTGGACGAACGTACGTCTCGTTCACCACCACCAAATTAGAAAGGATATCCCTGCAGCGTTAATTATCAATATCAGTCTTCAACGGGGGCATCTAAAGCTCGGAAATCTTACCATAATTTACCGCAAGACAGAGACTTCTTCTCCGCCATTTTCACAATCTTCAAGCAGTTCTCGACACCCTCCATATCCTTTCGATATTGCTGTTCAGTTAGCGCACCCGATTTTTGACTTTCCCAAATCCTCAACAAGAGGACGACAGCCGCACTAAGTATGTGAAACTATTTTAGAGGGAAGCAAGTTCGTCAGCTCCGCCCATGCACCCGCCCACCAGTTAGCACTCACTGGCATATACGAAGGCACATCTTTCATTTTGTCGATGAAAGTTAATCCAATCTGGATGAGTTTTCGCGCGGCGTTTGTACAGATAGCTAACGACGGGGACGACGCAGTCGAGGGCTTCTTCGGTAGAGGAATAAATGGCCGATGGACGAGAATTTGTAGGTAGTAATATGTCGAATGCAAATGAGCTGACTGCACGAAGAAGTCTTCGCTAGGATGCTCAGTATCCCAACGCACTGGAGTATCATAGTCAGCTCTAAAGATGTCAGGCAGTAAACTGAATGTGGCTTACGATAAGGAGGTATATCGTCAAGCCATTTGTTCAACGCTGAATCGATCTCCGACACGACACGATCCTGCCATTCATGTAACAACTCCTTAGAGACCCTTGGCTTGACTAAGTACTAGATCGCCAAAGAGAGGAAGTTAAGATTATGAAGCGCAGTAAGAAACAGTGGCGTACGATTGTTCTCATGCTAACCGCTAAGATTTGGTTGAATCGGATGGTAAGCGTGAACGCGGTGATTAGCGATGGCTTCCCTTCAGGTTGCTTGAACCGCAGCTCAGGGACCGGGTTATCCCAATATTCATCATCACATTCTATAGGGAGATCTAAATCAAAGCTGAGGCAGATCATGATCAGCTTAGAGACCTCACTAATGCGAGGACGATGCTGGATATTGTACTTACTCTTCGTCATCCAAAGCACTCCGGCGCCCAGTTGCAGAAGTCAAAAGGCGATCCATCGTGATCAATACCCTGATAAATATGAATGGGATGTCGGCACTCGAAGGATCGCGACACCTACCAACAAGCCCTCTTCCATAACTCTTCAGCCTTGAGGAGGTCTTTGTCCATTGACACGCCTTGCGAAGACCGCTTCCTGTGAGCCCCGACCTCCTGGGCCAGCCGAATACCGATCCCAACCAACAGCCAAGCCGCCTGTGGTGACGAAGTGCCTTGGAGCAGGTACTGGGCCGCTAACTGAAGGAAACACGATGAGAATCGATCAGTCTGGTTTCGCGCAAACGCAATGACAAAAACCCACGCAATAGAAGTAAAGACAGTGAAGAGTCGGTGGCATAAAAATCGATAGGGATTCTTGATAGTCCCATGCTTGACGGAAGTACTTCCATCCTCTTGAATAGGCTGCCAGGAAGGGACGCCTCCGGCGTCGCATCTCTTCATCCGTCTCCGAATTCGCGTCGTCCGGTCTGTCACCATCAGGGAAGAGGTCTGCGTCGGAAAGCTGCACTCTGGGGTCGTCGGAATACTTCGATCCCATTGCGCACACAAGAAGAACGGCTGCACCAAAAGTCGCGTTCTGTTTGTGCAGGCCTTGAGCGATATCCTGTTCAAAGGTCGGCCGGTGGAGCAAGGGAAGCTCGATGTTGATGTGTTTGAAGTAATGCTCGACAAGCGTATTCAGAAGGTCAGGTTCCGGGAACTCTAGGGACTGCTGGATGGGACGAGATCGGAAGAGGGGCATTTCCCACTATGACGGATTCAGTGAGGAGAGCGACACAAGAAAGAGTAAGGACGTACGGGTTGGATTTTCCAGTACGCTGGTCTTCGGCCGTAACCACTTTCAGTCTCAGTGTCTGGGTGGGTGACGATGACATTGCTGTTCGACTCAAAGTTGTGTCTATGCATCTCCTTCATCTCAGCAATTCTACGCTGCAGATGCCATCCACTGGACTTTCCAAGGTAACGTTTTTGGACGAGAAGGGATTCTTCGAGCTCTTCGGCGTCCAGCGACAACCTGACGTAGAATTCCTTGCCGTCGACTAAATCCTCTGCATCCTGGAATTCGTCCGCATCCTGCCCGCGGCGGTTGACATGTACTGTGGAATGTGTTAACGAGGTACCAAACAGCACCGGCTGAGGCAACGTACCTCGGATACCTGCCACCGTGAGGTCTATAGGTGATACAGCACCCGCGTCGGTTATGGCAGTTATTGGATGCTTTGGTGCGGAAGTGTTATCCTCGGTGGGCAATTCTTCTATCTCTCCGCTCAGCAGTTTTTCTCTAATTTTCGCATCTGGACAAAGCTGGAGCGTGAAAGAAGGTCAAATATAATCGAGACGATACCATGATAGACGCTTACTAGCTCCAGCAGTTTCTCGGATCGCTCTACCTTTTCCTGCAAGGCTTCGACATACTGTTGTTGAGGCTGTTTTTTAGCCTGTTCAGTCCGTCAGTAATGTCTCTCAGTCACCACATCAACCAGGCTCACCTTGGTGGCTTCACCTTCACTAAATGTACATTCGACCTTGAACGAGAAGCAATTCAAACATTGATCCAAATTTCCTGTAGGCAGTTGAATAAAGTCGCCTGCGTCGTGTTAGTGCCTCAGTCAGACGAGATCGACAAAAGATCACGCACATCGAACTACCCAGTACAAGCCACTTACTCGGTAAGTTCGTCAAGATATCCTAGCAAGTCGAAAGCGTACCTTTTCTTTTCCGGCAGATATCGCAAGCCCTGGATACTTTCCTTTTCTTCACGGCCGATTCCCGGTCTGTGTTCTGTTCTGGATTCGGGGCTCGAGAGCTACTAGGAGTGCTTGCGAATTCGTCTTCGAACTGCTCCAGCTCCCCTGTAAAGGCCATTCGACTTTGATGTTCTTGGTCGACCAGGCTTCAGGCTATACAATGGCTGTGGTGGCGGGGGGAAGAGCTGCGGGATTGGCCTCATTTATAACTGGGTCACAGAACGAACGGTCAACAAATTATGATGAGCAGCGTAAGGTAGGCCATGCAATTGATACCGATACCGACCGGCCCCATCAATACGGATGTTGTCTCCTTGAAGCAGCAAAGATTCCGGATTTTCGTTCGGCTGTGTGGYTGYRGYTAGTTGAAGCTCGATCGCTGCGGCTGCGGCTGCGGTGGGCGCTCAGCGTGCGCGCCCGGACGGCCCGGACTCGACCAGGGCAACACGGCCACACCTCCCCGCTGGCATTCATGAGCGTACTCAGGCTCAGAAGCCGTCCGACCATCGGCAAAGGGTGCTCGTCCGTCTAATTTGCGTCTCTTTGGCTGTGTAGGTGGATAAGCTCTCGGTGATAGTAGTCTCGTATTTTTGGTACAGGTGACGCGACGAACTTTCTCAATCAGTTTGTTATAGAAAGCAGTGTCCACGGCGAGGGGCTGGAGACAAGAGCGGTTTTTGGGTATGGAACTCTGCAGCGGCTACTCCGACTTATGGGCCAAAATCAACAAGAACCCACACGCTGCTCCACACCCTTCTTGAAAAGGACTATCAACTCGAGGACGGTATAAATGTCAGGACTAATTGCGGTCGCTGCGAAGGTGTCAAGCCATGGATTTAGCCATCTCAAACCTTCTCAAACAGCCATTGGTTGCTACTTTCCTTGTCCTGCTTGTCCTTTGGCGATTTTGGACCCGAAGACATCCTTCACGCCGACCTTTGCCTCCCGGTCCCAAGGGATATCCGGTTGTTGGCAACCTTTTGGACATTATTGCACCTGGCGGCGCCGTCCGCCACTACTCAGACGTTGCTAGGCAACGTATTGAGGATGCTTTCATACACCTGAAAGCCTAATCCTCCCTAACAAATATATGTCAGGTGATATATTCTTCTTGGAGCAAGGGTAATGGTTTTATCATCGCCGAAGCGTACGAACGACTTGTTCGAAAAACGATCAAACATATACTCGGACCGTCCCTGGCTCCCCATGATGTGTGGAGAGTGGGTATCTAGGATCGTCCGAGCCGATATATATTCAATGACTGACTCCAGTATACATCTCCGGGATGAACTATGACGAGTACTTCGGCATCATGCCGTACTCCCCCATGTGGAGAAAACARCGTCGCGAGTTCCACTCCAATTTCAACCCAGCCGTAGTGGACCTTCACCACCCCGTCATCTTGGAAGAAAGAATAACTCATCTGAAAGATCTATTGGCGCACCCAAGCGAACACCGCAAGCACACCAAGAGGCGAGTGTTTGCTCCTTTTCGATCCTCCAACGCTCGACTGGGCCCGAAGTGTATTGCACTGCAGCTACTTTACCAGTATCATCATCAGGGCTACATACGGAATCAAACCAAAGGGGATCGATGACCCTTTGACCACCAAAACCAATGTGACGAATGATGGGTTCAATGTCGCGGGGCGAATGGGTGCATTCCTGGTCGACCTCATACCCTGGCTCACATACGTCCCTGAATGGATGCCTGGCGCTGGTTGGAAAAAGGTTGCGCGGTACTACCGAGAAAGGTCGCTCGAGTCGAGGGTAGTTCCATTCAAGCAGGTCCATGAACGTTACGTGAGTTCTCGATTAGATTCTCGGTGAATCCCAAAGCATTAATCTTGGGTTGAAGAAACAAGGAACTGCTACACCATGCATGGCTACGCGTATGATCGAGAACTTCCCAGACGTCGACGATCCAAGTTGTGAAGAAGCCTACAAGATCGCCCAAGATTGTTCCGGTCAAGTTTATGGTGGTAAGTACCTCTTAAACAAGACGACTATCTTAGCACTCAACAAACTTTGACTCAAATTCACCTAGCTGCGTCTGACACCGCGAGTTCTAAAACGTTTTAAAAGCCAGAGGCGTTTATTAACACCACGATCTCTAGAGCTTCTCTACTGGTATCGCATTCTTTCTCGTGCTAGCACTGTACCCTGAGGTCCAGAAACGCGCACAGAAAGAAAAATAGACGAGGTTGTGGGCTTTGGCAGACTGCCAGACTTCAAAGATCGGCCCCAGCTGATATATGTCGAAGCACTCATCATGGAAATATTGAGGTGGCACCAGCCCGTTCCTTTTGGTACCTGTCTAACCCCCCTGGCTGGACTACACCCAATTAACTCGTCAAGTAGGCGTCGCACACGCAACGTCAGAAGACGATGTATATGAAGGATATGAAGGATATTTATCCCCAAAGGAACCGTCGTAATCGGGAACATTTGGCCACGTTGTGCTAAGCCGTCTCTTGAGCGCATCCATGAATTCATTACCGTTCTGTGCTATCAAGGCACCTCCACGACCCCGAGACCTACTCAAACCCATTCGACTTCAACCCTGATAGATTTATCAAGGACGGAAAATTTGACCAGGAGGTGACTGACCCATTAGTAGCCGCTTTTGGATTCGGCAGAAGGTGAAACTCCGTGAGAGGAAGATAAAGAGCTCAGTGACAGACTTCATTCAACGGTATCAGAATCTGCCCTGGTCGGTTTGTTGCCCTCGACAACCTCTACGCTTTGGTGGTCTCCGCCTTGGCCATATTATGGTTGGCGGGAGCTTCACGGCAGGATTTTTTCCCGCGCGAGTCATAGAGCGTCTGCATCCCCAGCGCAACTTTCGATAGCTCTTCAACCTTGAGTAGACTGCGGGGGACCATGTTTGGTGTCAAAGCCTATCAATACATGTATTTAAATAAGGAGATCACTGAACAAAGACCGGAATATGGATGAGAATTGCAGAAAAGATGTCCCAAACCCGATGAATGTCAGAAAGGTCGGGCTTTCCCGCTGCATTATACGCCTCTTCTACAAGTTCCAGAAATGCGTCATCGACAAATCGCATTGACTCCTTGTGTGTCGTAGGAATCTGCTCCCTGAGAGCATCTACAACGACACAATCAATCTCGACATAGCATTTCGTGTAGCGGGTTGGATCTGGTGCGATAAATGCATGACGAGGGGTTGATCCGGACATGTTGGCCTTATTCCTCTGGGTCCGAACTTTGTGGTTGTTCCAATATGTGGTAAACCGATCGAGCTGAAGTTGCAGAGCCTTCGGCCACACCCAGTTGAAAAGCTGACTAGCGAGAAACCTTGCTAAGTGGACAACAGAAGATGAAATAGCCGTGACAACATACGGATGAATTGGGTTATTTGGATTGTATACACCCATTTGGTAGCCAGAAATAATGACCTCCTTTATATTAAGACCACATGTATCTGAGAACCAATGCCACAGAAGCTCGATGGGCGTGTTATGAACGCTTTTGAGCTGAAGAACAGGTGGGATTTTCGTCACATCAAGCTCGGGGGTGTAAGCCTCACTGAGAGGTCAGTGAGTGAGAGAAGTTTAGGAATCAGGCAGTAAAGCGTACCGCAGGCCTGTTTGATGCGCAAATAGAAATGGAATCTCACTTCCTTTGTCTGTGACCATTGTGAGAGGAATGTCTGGGACACATGGTGCTTAAATTCAGTTGATATCAACACCTGACGGATCTTGGGTGACGTACGGTTGTATTTCTCAATCATATCCAAATAAACGTGCCCAATGGTGTCCGCCAGTCGATTATTTGGGACCACAACCAGATACAAAAGGAACGACGACCATCGGTCCTTGATCCCATAGATTTCGAGTCCAACCCCTCCCATTTTGAGCGCCTGAGCGTTTAACTTCTCGTGGCCATCGGCGTGGTACTGCCAGCCAGGTCCAGGTGCACTGAGCTGTGCTCGTTTAATGCGTCCCGCACCAGGAAAACGGCGCTCAAGCCCTTCCGGAGCATGGCGTGCCAGTATTCTACGGATAAGATCGCTGGAAAGGGAGTAAGAAGTTTACAGGCAAGAGATAGGGCGAAATCATACCGTGGAATGAGAATTCCTTCGCTCGCAAGAAGGGTTCCAATTGTACCAGTTCCATTTCGTTGATTTACATCTTCAGCTACCTTTTCGAGCACATAGGCGGTTGCAATCTCCTCAGGAGGAGGCTTCCGAACACTTGGTATCTTGAACTTTCGCTGGAGGGCATAGAGCGTAGACGGTCTGAATGATGCCGCTATAAATAAGATGATGATTAACTGGCAGCATGAAATACTCACTTGATAATTGTTTGGTGCTCAGTTTGAAGACGAACAAGCTTCTGTTCCGTGCTCAGCCTCTCTGAAGCATACTGATGGAGTGCGGCTTCAAGGACGTCATCCGGAGGATCTGCGTTTGAGCATGGCCCTTAGACACAAGTGTGGTATGATAAACAATAGTAAGCAAACTCACAGTTCTTGTCTCCGTAGCCATTCTTTCCTGCCATGTYGTTRTTACTCATGGTTAGTGCGCAAGTCAGAGACTCAAGAGTACAACTTTGGGAGTAGCGGTGTCACCGTGGTGCTTGTGGGGGAGCTCAGTCTCAATTGAGCTAAATTAGCAATAGTAAACTCATTCGTTAAATAGTGTTGAGCTAGCGTACATGACTACATCTCCTCGATAGAGCCTATCTTTGACGCTGACTACAAGAACGATGACCGCAAGAAGCAGACCGACAAGAAAGGAAACTCTAAGACAATCGGCAGAAGCAGGAAACAGCAATTTTAGTTGGTAGTAATAGTGGCGAAAGTTCAAGCCTCTAATCGGAATCTTCGTTACTGGCATCCGCGTTCATCTGAACGTTCTCACTT